>CALNHX010003665.1:0-144249 GCA_940337035.1 Agriotes lineatus
ATCACTCTCGTTATTTACGAGTGCGACAAGGATAGCATTACATTAGCACGTCTTTCGGTTTTTAGGAGTGGATTTGACTAGCGCGATATGTGACTAACAACTGAAGATATTATCAGTAAATAGTAAAGATAACTACATATATTGTAAACATTGTTTTGAAAAAAATTGGTGTCGATATACAGGAATTAGAGATAAATTAAAATAATTTTAAGGATTATTTAAGATATTTTCCAGATGTTTGTAAAAAATGCCGGAATTATAGACGTTGTGTGCATCCATAAACAAGTGATGAACATCTGACTTATCCTTCGCATTCTTCGAGGTTATATCCCGTATATTTTAGTATTTATTGTGGGAAGACTGATGTCAAGCAAGTAGGCCTTCATAGGCCCTTTTGCCTACTCCGTGGACAACGAAGGTCTAGGCATGCAGAGTACTAGGTACCTTAGTCCTACTTAGAATTTTGCCGAGACTAAAGAGTTCTAACCCTAGCAAGGGATCTTTTACATGCTACACATCGTAGTAACATGGGACCCACGGCTTTACATCATCACTTCCGAATGATGGCATTCTGTAGAGGTTTTTATCAGAGCCAGTATATATAGGAGAGTACCGCTACGTCCGCCATGTTTATTTCTCTGACATACGCGTCACTTTGAGGTTTGTAGCACAATTCCGTCAACGTGACGTTTGTTGGCAATCCAAAATTTTACTTAAAATTGGCAAGACTGTAAGTCTATGTCAAATTCGAGGTTAGCAGGTTAGGTTTTGCGTCAGTTTGGACACAAACTGACGCAAAACATAACCTGCCAACCTCAAATTCGACATAGACTTACAGTCTTGCCAATTTCAAGTAAAATTTTAGACATAACTCAATCAGTTATTGCTGATGGGAACAAAAATGGCGGCGATGATGGAATTTTCACGGATCAAAGAATGGCGGTGTTCTCCTGTATACACTGGCTCCGGTTTTCATTAGCATTTTTAAATTTTTTATAAACCTCACCAGGATCGGAGATCGAACTCTCGACCCTTAGATCAGTAGCCAGAATGCTTAACCACTGAGCTATGGAGCCTGGCTTATATCCCGTATATACACAGCAGTTCTTTTTAGAACTAAAGAAAGTGTAATTTTACATTAACATGTCGGTGTCAAAGCAAGCCATTGCGTTAGCAGTTTCAGTTGCTGAATTTATCGAACTATTTTGAGACGGAAACGCAAAACGGTGGGAATTACTTTCTTTATCTTGTGTGAGGTATAACACGTTAATTTATTATTTATAATATTATTGTACAATTGTCTGTTTATTGCAGCGAGTATCCAAGGCTTGAGAAATTAGTATTTCTACTGTAAAAGACCCAAGATTCGTAAAAGAAACCAACTAGTTTTATCTAGCGCTGGTAGCTTCATCAGAGAACCGACAATAATCAAAATCGCAGAAGACTGAAAACTTTAATAGGACTGTCAGCGTGCCACCACACCCAACAGACAGATAACCTAACCAGCGAGCGGCACACCAACATCTAGCAATTCATACAAATGACCTCAGTGTCGGAGAAATTAAGAGAAATTTTAACCAGTTGAAACTTTGAAAAGCAGCCGGACCAGATAACATACAATGGCGGACAATAAATTTAGGCCTGCCTGTCATTCGCTTGGCACTGTTTATGTTGGTGGCACTGTAAGTCTATGTCAAATTCGAGGTTAGCAGGTTAAGTTTTGCGTCAGTTTTGACGCAAAACCTAACCTGTTAAGCTCGAATTTGATGTAGACGTACAGTGCCACCAACATAAACAGTGCCACCAACATAAACAGTGCCACCAACATAAACAGTGCCAAGCGAATGACAGGCCGGCCTAAACTTATTATCCGCCATTGTACCATCTGAGCTATTTAGCTTCCCTCTAACACTGCATATTTACTGCAGCCACCCATACTGACTGTTGGGAACACCGAAAAAATACCTACAGAGTGGAAGGACGGTCTCATTCTCAAACTCATGGTGTAAAGAATACAAGGTGTAACGTTCCGCAGAATGAAGGCATTGTGGTGGGAGCCTCAAATTCAACCAATAAGATAATGCACCTACAAAGGGCGCGAATGGTAGTACTGAAGTGTATTGTTGAAGACGCTGTCTATGTCAAATTCGAGGTTAGGTTTTGCGTCAGTTTGTGTCAAACGTGTTGTACAGGGTGGTAGAGGAACTGGTAATTTACAACCGAGGTTCGGCAAAAACGGGGGAGCCATCAAGTCTAGGTGCATTTTAAATGTTGAAGAGGATGTGTTGTCCTTGTCGAAGAGCAACCTACTCTTAGTAAAGGGTGTTTTTTTAGAGGGATACAACTTTAAATTGAAATAAAACACAGAAAGATGTTTTTAATATCCATGAAATTGGCTTTATCTGAAAGATAATTTTATGGCATTTATGTTTGAATATGATTTCGGGCATGTGACCGCCGCGATTGGCGTATTACATGACGTAATCTGAAGGTCCAATTTTCACACACTCTTTTCGCAGTAAATCAGGCTGTATTTCATTTCAGCAATAACGCGTCGAATTTTGGCTTTCAAGTGCTCAATTGTTTCCGGTTTATCGGCATAGACATGCGACTTTACATATCCTCAAAGAAAATAATCTAACGGCGTCAAATCGCTCGAAAGAGGTGGCCAGTTAACAGATCCACAAAATGGACCCACGAAATGGATCTGGCCTCTTTCGTGTGATTTGACGCCGTTAGATTATTTTCTTTGAGGATATGTAAAGTCGCATGTCTACGTCGATTAACCGGAAACAATTGAGCACTTGGAAGCCAACATTCGACGTGTTATTGCCGAAATACAGCCTGATTTACTGCGAAGAGTGTGTGAAAATTGGACCTCCAGATTACGTCATGTACACGCCAGCCGCGGCGGTCACATGCCCGAAATCATATTCAAACATAAATGCCATAAAGTTATCTTTCAGATAAAGCCAATTTCATGGATATTAAAAACATCTTTCTGTGTTTTATTTCAATTTAAAGTTGCATCCCTCTAAAAAAACACCCTTTACTAGGACAATTGCAATACAATTTGGCATATCACAGTCAACAGTTTGGCGTTTACTAAGGCATGCATTACTACACTCCTTTCAAGTACACGTGTACAAGATCTACTTCAAAGGGATCTTCCTCTTCGAATACTGTTTTGCGAGTGGCTTTTACATCAGGATCAGGTTCATTCGAACTTTACTGACGATATCTTAGTTACGGATGAGGCAATTTTCACGCGTAACGGTATGCACAATTTCCACAGTACGCATTTTTGGACAATGGAAAACCCACACGCCATTCGACGAATCAACATTCAGACATGATCTTCACTGAATGTATGGGCTGAAATTGTGAATGGATGACTAAGTGGGCCTTTTATACTGCCAAATCGTTTAAATGGTCCTGCTTATTTAAAATGTTTGCAAGAAAATTTACCAAAACTGCTCCAGGAAGTTAATATTGACGTTCGACAGCGTATGGTGCATCACGATGGTGCACCACCACATTTTCCGCTAGAGGGGCGGCATTATCTTAATAACGTGTTTTCGGGAAGATGGATAGGTCGGGGAGGTACAATTGCTTGACCTCCTAGGTCGCCTGGCCTAAATCCTCTTGGCTTTTATTTCAGAGGACACTTGAAAAGTGTGGTGTACGTAACCGAAGTCAGGAAGAGTTGCGAAATCGTATAAATGCTGGTCTACGCCGTGCGTGTGGTGCAGCACGGATTCGACTCGCTCAGGTGTGCATCAAAAACGAAAGAAATCACTTTGAACAATTGTTGTGATACTCCAGTTTCAGTTACATAATAAATTCGTTATCTCTGTTAATAAAACCCATCACTACACATCACGAACTATCATTTTTCGCAATTATGCGTATAAGTCAAGAATCACCCTGTATATCTCCAATCGACATTGTGCTAACACGGGCTATTCTTTTAATGTAGTAAATAGATGTGCTGTTTCAACTAATATTCTAGGTGTTGCACCTTTTAGTATCGGCAGTTTATCTATCAGATGCACTTAATGTGCGGCATTACATTTTGAATGTGAAAGAAACAACAAATAATTATTTGTACTCGTATAATAAGCATAGAAAGTAGAATTTGCTGCACCGGGTGAGCACAAGGTCAGCAAATAACTTTCTATGCGCATTATACACATACTTTTTTCTACGAGTTTAGTATTTTAAAAGTAATCGAAAACAAGTAACGCCCAATCTAGTTGCCATGAAGAAGCTTGTTTTGTCAAAAAATATTAACTGTCAGTTTGACAAAGCATTTAAGAACGAACAGAAAGTGTTTTACTTTCCGTGTCTCGGTCTCAAACGAAGCACAAAAAGTGTTTATCTTCATCAGTGTTGTTACAGACTCTTAATCAAATTAATTTTAGTATCGTTAAGAGCTTTATTACCGCACTCAGTGCGGTAATGGATAGATATTACCGCACTCAGTGCGGTAATGAATATTACCGCATTCTTTTTGTATAGAGAAATACATTGAACCAGAATTTATTGATGAAGATAAAATATTGAACATACACGTTTGCTTATGGCACTTAACGAGAGTCGTTTGATTGCCGCAAAACTCAATCACCGCCTCGTTTTTGGCAATCAAACTCGTATCGTTAAGATGCTCATAATCAAACTTGTATCGTCAATATCTATTACAGCAGCACTTCTATAGCAACGATCTTTACATGAATGAAATGTAGCATTTTCTATGGCTCCAAATGTTATAAAAAAGCCAACTTTCTATTATCGAGTAGGAAAAGGTTATTTGAGTCTTTGCTGTGGCAACAGTATATTGCATAAAAGTCAGGAAAGTGATGCTTTACTGATGAGAGCGTAATTTGAAGCAGTCGAGTCAGGCAAAGACACTTTTTTGACTGCAACGTATACTGTTTTTTAGTTCCCTCGTCTAAAAGACGAAGGAAGTATTGTAATCGGCGCAATCCGCCAATCCTGGCATAAAATCGAGAAAATTTCGGTAAAATATATACTGGTTTTGGTCCTTGACGAAAAGCGTCATACTTTGAACCAAAATATACAGGGTGCGCATTTTAAAAAATAAAATGTTGCTTAACTGAGAAATAAATATAAGTAGTAATCTGTACATAGCTCAGACTTTACTCTTGATAAAGATGGGACTCAACGGATATAGGGTAAACGTTGTAAAAGAGACAAAAACGGGCAACAAATAAGTGCGATGTGTTAAATACAGCTGCATCGAAAAGATACGAAAGGTCCTGCGTGGCCGCATACGACAAACGATCGGGCTACTGCCATGAAATCACATTCGCAGGCGCTGAAGTTCGAATCTTAAAAAATGATGGAACTTGCATTACTAAGTTTATCCTTTTATTGTTTCAATATTATTAGAAACGTTAAGATATGTTTACTCCTAGTTATCTTTGATTTTAAAAATTGTTTAGTGTCACAACGTCCACTTGCAGGCGAAGTTCTGAATAAAGACCTGTACAGATTTTCTAAATTTTATTTGAAGTTTAGAATTAATCGAGCATTAATTAAAACATTTTTAAAATCTGCGTAAAGTAAATTACATGCACATGTATATTTCTAACATTTTCTGCATATAAAAACAGCACTTAGAAGCAAACAAATAAGAGAGTCAAGTAGAGCATGATCGTCACATCTGTCTATTTCTTATTGATGGAACCCTAATCGGCCCTAAATACCTTGAACTCCTGTAGCAGCAAATCATTCTAGAAATCCGACTTGTAGCGGGTGAGAGATTTAATAAACTTTGGTTCCCGCAGGATGGCTGCTCCGCTCATAACACTGTTTTAGTTCAAGAATATCTGAACAATTAATTTCCAAATAGACTATTTGAGTAGACGAGGAGCCATTTTGTGGCCAGCTAAAACTACAAATCGCTTTCTGATTTCTTATATATAAAATCGAAAATTTGTGGTTCCAGGGTGGGAGAACTGAGTTTAAGAAATGAAGAGGCATTTAGAGTATTAATCCTAATATGTTGGATAATATGCGGCCAAGTTTTTATGATCGCTTTGGTTATTGTTTAAAGCAAGAACGGAGCTAATTGAAACTTTTGTTGCTTTAAATAAAAATAGTTTTACATTTGTTTGCGTATTTTGTTACTATGATGTATTTTGTTCAGAATATTTTTTTTATTTCTGCAGAATCCGTCTTTTACTTTAGCTGGTTGCATGGCCGCAGAGTTAAGTAACGTTAGCAACGGTCGGCACTCGAACGGGTGTCCGACCTATAGTGGTAATAAAATCGTAGTCAGCCGTGCCTCGGAGAGCCGTCGGTCTCGGTCCCGGTTGTCATTTAGGTGACAATTTTTTGTGAAATTAGTGATCCAATGAAATTAACTCTTTTCTAGTCATGTGGGCAAAATCAACCAATTAGATTATCCTTACATTGAAAACGACCCATGGGTTGTTATCACTTTGTGTACAGCGGTCAGGTGTGGTTGCTAGGTTACAGGTGGGGTTGCTAGGTTACGTCAAGTTTTTAACAGCTCAGAATCAAATATTGTGACGTCAAATTTAACTTGACAGTTTCATAATTTACAGAACATTTTTGTAAAATGTCACATACACGCTTTGGGAGTGATAATAACGATTCAATAAACGTGATAACAGAAGAAAATGCCCCACAAAATACTGTAAGTAGTAGAAAATATACATGGAGAATGTTTATGAATTTTTGCGGCGACCGAAAATTTGAACTGAATGAAAAGCGTACCGGAGATGAATTGGCAATGATACTAAAAGACTGGGCCTTTCTTTCTTTGTTTATTTGTATTTTTGTTCGCTATCTCCTCCGAAGATACTGGATCGATTAAGTTGTATAATGGCTTAAAAGTTTGCTAATTTGTAGACTTGATCTGTCGCCGTGGGCTGCGGTGTGACAGCTGCTGTGACCGTGTGCTGTTAGCTCGGGTGATTCACTATGTTCATATATCATTATAGCAGCGTTAATATGTAATATTCTTTTCATAATTGCACTTCCACTAAATACATGTACTAAATAAATAGTTTCAAGAGCAAAAAATTGTCTAACCGAATATCCCTCGACCATTGATAAATACTTATAATTTTATTACAACTTCCTCAAGCACGTTGCTTTTAGGCAACAGCCCTCCGCCGTTCGCGTCGGGCTGTTTCCAAGCAACGTGCTTTCGAAAACTGCAATAAAATTATTTCGTAATTATCACTGGCCTTGGGATATTATAGCTGACAATCGTATAGTACAGGCGCCAGGGAAATCATTAATAGGGCTTTACGTGCAATTCTTGGTAACAGCATTTTGGGTTAATGGGTGGGTGGGGGGCTGTGCTCTGGGTCTAACTTTAAGTTTTCGGATCGATCGGAGAAATTGTTTTTCCGCAATATCGGAAGAAGTGTTGAAAACGGTTTTTTAGCAATTTCTCGTTTCCTGTTGCTCTGACGCTGAAATTGCATCAATACAAGTTTGTAGTTTATGAAATTCCTCACAACTTTTGAAAATACCTTTTTCTCGTGCGCTCAACAATTCAAAAGTAGTTACCCCATAAAGCCAAGAAATTAAGGGTTGAAATGGGTTTTACGTAAATATATCGCTTTCAGTTAATCCTACGATAAAAAATACTCTTATATTTTTAGTAGAACAACTAATTTGCATAAAATTTGTGTATGAGTATTTTTCCATTTGGACAATTATTTACCGTTCTACAGCGAAGCAAATGTCGCAACTCGCAAGTCATGTAAACGGTACATTTAGTGTGCACTTTCGAACGGCCCTGTTCCTTCAGGTGTGTCGCACCAACTGTTTTCCACACCATCTTTGAGATACAGCTTGTGGCGCGTTTTTTTACGTGGTCTTTCCTATAGGCCTAATCCACGAAGTGTATTTCTACACTTCCCTTGGTCTTTTTGATGGGCCAGGTTCTGCATCGTCAATTCCAATCATTGCAGAATCGTCGATTTTGTCGCCATTGTTAAGTTGTGTTTCCCTTGAAACGAATTCGGGAAGAGAAAATATGTCATCGTCGTAGCTGGTGTGGTATTCGCTACATCTGTAGCAAGCATTCTGGAGATTTTTTGCACGTTCTCACAGGATGCCCCGGCTCATATGGAGCAAATGGCGGTGCACTTTAAACCCGGCATGAAATTAATTTAATTATTGCAGTAGGCGCGGGAGGCTCAGTGCTAGGCACCGGTGTAAACGTACGGCCACGTTTCTTTCAGCCTCATCTTTCCGCGGGTAGAGTGTCATTTCCAAGCCAGGTTTGAACTTGATGGTATGTGCGGAATGCGTGCATCCTGGCCGTGTCTTTTGTAGGTGGCATGGATGACAGATTAAACGTTAACTTCGCAAGGAATTTCGTAAAGTGTTTGTATCGCAACGAGTTGATTGACTTGTCTTTATGGATGTCTCCACCGTACAACGCAATAAAATTTGCTCTCCCGCTAATGCGATGATATCCGCGTCTACATCTTTCTGTACAAAGTGATCCACTGCAGATTCTAGGGTAGGTGTCTTTTCTAGGGTTTTAAGAAATTTTACTTTGCCCATACCGTAAGCAGCTGATGTTTTGTCACAACCAGAAAATGCATGCAAAAACAAGATATGCTTTGATACAGCATCGCCGTGTTTCACGCATGATGTAGAGTAATGCTGTTCCTTCGTATTCAGTTTTCCGGGCTTGCAAAGAAAAACACATTACAGTCTAGATTCAAAAAATTTATCAAATAAAAGAATAACCGAAATGATTGTTTTTCACATGGTGAGTCGTGAATCGTTCATTTTGAATATAAATTTTTATTTTGTTTAAGTTTAGTGACACTACTCGCGGGAAGATGGTGTTGAAAGAAAAGTGACCGTACGTTTACACAGGTGTCTATCACTGAGCCTCCCGCGCCTCTTGCAATAATAAAATTAATTTCATGCGGGTGCAAGACCAAATGTGGAAAGACCTATGGCTGTCGCAAAGCGGGTTTAAAGTGCACCGCCATTTGCTTCCCCGCCGAAGAATTCTGTGAGAACGTGCAGGAATTCACCAAAATACTTACTACAGATGTTGACGAATATCACATCAACTACGACGACGACATATTTTCTCTTTCCGAGTTCTTTTCAAATGAAACATAACTTGACAAGGGCAATACAATCAACGATTCTGCAATGAGTGGGATCAACGATGCAGAACCCGGTCCATCAAAAAGACCATGAAAAATGTGAGACTGTTAGAAATACACTTCGTGGAGTAGGCATATCGGGGAGACCACATAAAAAGACCTGCTACAAACTGTACCTCAAAGGAACAGTGCCGTTCGAAAGTGCACACTAAATGTACGGTTTACGTGACTTGCGACATTTGCGGCGCTGTAGAACGGTAAATAATTGTTCAAATAGAAAAATACTCATATACAAATTTTATGCAAATTAGTTGTTCTGCAAAAAATATAAGAATATTTTTTATTGTAGAATTAACTAAAAGCGATATATTTACGTAAAACCCATTTCAACCCTTAATTTCTTGGCTTTATGGGGTAACAATTTTTGAATTGTTGAACGCACGAGAAAAATGCATTTCCAAAAGTTGTGAGGAATTTCATAAACTACAAACTTGTATTGATGCAATTCCAGTGCCAGAGCAACAGGAAACGAGAAATTGCTGAAAAACCGTTTTCAACACTTCTTCCGATATTGCTAAAAAACAATTTCTCCGATCGATCCGAAAACTTAACATTAGACTCAGAGCACAGCCCCCCACCCACCCATTAACACAAAATGCGGTTACCAAAAATTGCATGTAAAAATTCCCTGGCGCCTGTACTAATAAGCTGAACAACCCACCATGTCTAAATTGATATCGGTATTAACGAGGTATTAACTAATATTTAATGAAATCTAATGACAACCCATTTATTACCGACATCCTTCAGAGTGATCTATTGCGTAGGCACCATTGGGAGCATAGACAAGTGAACAAGTCTGAGCACATGAAAGGGGGGTGTATGAACAACAACCTCATATACATACTTCTACATCTGAACCATTTGACGATCATCGACGAATTCTGACTCAAATTGGCAAGTCAAAATGTCATATGTTGCACATACACCTACACCAGGTTCATCCTTAGACACAGATGTTATTCCTATGTAACCATATAGTTACACATATATGCAATCATCAACAACACACAACAATTAAAAAATTAAACAATTAACGCTTTCATTAAACAGAACCATTCCTGATTCTGTTCACAAGAATACAAAGATCTGTTGCGACAGTTTCCATAATTGCTTAATGAGTTTGAGCACCTGTCAAACATAAGGTCGTACATAAAATTATCACAACAGGTTCACCTCGTTTTACCAAATGCAGGCGTTTAAACCCTGAGCAACTGTTAGTTTTGGAAAAAACATCTGCAAGAATGATTAAAATCAGGTATTATACAAAGAGCATCAAGTCCATGGGCAGCAGCCATTCACTTGGTAACGAAAGGGGACGGTAGTTAGAGAGTGTGTGGTGATTATCGACCACTGAATAATGCTACAATTCCCGATATGTTCCCAAGATTTCACTTACAAAATTAATGGTTCAACGATCTTTTCAAAACTAGACTTAAAAAAAGTATATTTCCAGATACCAATTGCTCCAGAAGATACAGATACAGATACAGCTATAAATATCTTCGAATGAACTTTGAGTTACGGAACGCTAAGAGTAGCTGGTCAGCCCTCTTGTCAGAAGTTTTCGAAGGGATGAGTTTTGTTTTTTGCTACTTACACAAGATCCTAGCTTTTAGCGCTAACAAATCTGAACATATTCAACATGTCGAAAAAGTTTTCACCAAATTAGTCAATTATGGATTATTACTCTACATAAATAAATGTGTTTTTGGTGCTTCTAACTTAAATTTTTTGGGGTACACTGTATGTAAGGTGGGAATTAGACCTCAAGAGTCAAAGGTAGATTATCTTACACTACAAATTCAATCGAATCTTAAGCTATGTAATTAGTATTGATATCTCGTACCTCTTCCAAGTGCTCTGTGCAATAGGTCGTGTCATTCGGGACAAAGACTGTCTCTAGCTGTGAGGCTTTTTTTTCATCCGTTGTTGGCGACAGAGAGGGTGTATAATATTCCGTTGTCTAATTAATCTTCTAGTAACCTGCCACATTGTGGCGTCACGAGGTTGAAGTTCTTCAATGTATTTGTTCTATTCACTAAACCTATTGTTATTAAATTTTTCCTCTAACTTTATGTGTCAGTTGATTTAGCAAGTTTTTGTCTTTGTGATTATAGAAATATCGAAACATTTAAAAACATTTTACACATTATTTGTTGGCCTGTGAGATTAACCCTTACAATCAAATTTTAGACAATGCAAGTTAATCGTACCGTAAGTTTTAGTTTTCATACTATTGTGTACATTCTCATTTAATGCAATTTCATCTTGCGGCCATTGCAGCCTCCCACCTTTGTTATCTTTAGGATTAAAATTCGCTTGTCTTCCTTTCTCTAGTACTATTTGGGCTGAAAAGGTAACATTTTACATGTATTGTATTGTAGTGTATCGTTTTGAGAACCTTTTGCAATGATGTAAAAGGAAGACAACACATAGGGTAGTCCCTCAAATACACAAGATTTGCTTAGCTCTAGCCCTCTACGTTATAGGTATGAAATGAATATTATAATTTAATTTATCCGCAAACGTCACAAAGTGTCACTTTATCTGCCTAAGCACACAAAATCGTTGCTCTCTTTCTTTCTTTCTATGTTTGTTCGCTATCTCCTCCGGAGATACTGAACCGATTAAATTGTATGCTGGCTTAAAATTTTGCTAATTTTTAGACTTAGATCGTAGGCCGGTTTTTATTTTCAAAAAATGTACGAAAAAGTTTTAATTTAAATAAACCTTTAAGCAGCGGATCGGAGCATCTGTCGCCGTGGGTTATGGTGTGACAGCTGCTGTGGCCGTGTGCTATTAGCTCGGGTGATTCAGTATGTTCATATATCATTACAGTAACGCGTTATTTGAACAACAGAGGTTAGCGCAGGGGTACAGTGCCCGCCTGTCAAGCGGGTGGCCTGGGTTCGATTCCCGGCTGATGCATCCTTTTTTTTTAAAATTTATATTAATGAAATTTACCTGAATACGTTTGCGGATAAAATAGTATATGTTATTCGGAGTAAAAGTGACTTTATGTGGCTTAGCTGAATTATTTGCCTCACTAACGTTCGGCTAAATAAACTTCAGCTTCGCCACATAAAGTATCACTTTTACCCCTAATAACATAATCTACTATTTATTATTTCTTATATTTTTGTTTTAAGCCAAATTTGTGTGCAATTTTCTTTCTTTTATTGAATACATTTTAACTTTCATATGTTTAGTTTGGCTAAGCGTAACAGGCTACCATTTATACTAGAAGAACAATATATTGATGTACTTATTATTTTTTCAATGAGCTCTCAAATTAAGCAGGATATATACGTGATCTGTCACATTACTTATTCCTGTGTGTGCTCGAACACATTGATAATCTTCTATTAGATACTTACTTCACTGCAACATCCCTAAACAGCAAATAATAGAATACAGAAGGCAGAATTAATAGCGACCATTTAATTTACTCGTAATGGAAAGTTTAGTGGTAGTGCAATAAACAAAGATCGATAATAACTTTATTTTGCTGTATTTTGGAAATAAGATGGGTACAACACTCAAAATATATTATTTTACACCAGATATTGAAAAAAATTGAACCAGCGAAAACTGTTCATTTACATTGCCTTATGTTTTAAATAGACGAATTGTCGAGTAAATATTGTGGCTGAGCCAAACTATTTACTATTATTCCTCCATTTCTGACAGCTCGTTCTTCTGCTGGGCCTTCCTCAAACTCCTCATTTTTGTTTCAAGGGCGTACCACTCTAGGAGGAAGCTGAAACAAATGAAGAAGTACTGTAATTTTTGAAGAGCTATTTTGGAAATCCTATTTCGTAAGCGAAAATATATCATAATACAGGATTTAATAATAATACCACTTTCGTAATTCTAAATTGCAGGCAAGAGGATGGGCTACTAACAAATAGACACAATTATTGCTAGCCACTGAAATGATTAAAATTAATGGGCTCAGAATGCAGTTCCATTGAAGGGAAGTGGCTGACAGTAAAGATCTTAAACTTTAAGCTAAAAGGTTGACTTCCGGGACCCAAAGACCTTCACACAAGGGACTTACCAACTAAGCGCTAAGTCAACTATAAGTTTCGAAATTTACGATATTTTCACATGACCTATTTAACAGTTCTAGGGCTTATCTAAGAATAACCCCTCAAATATTTATTCTGGTTTCCAATGAGAACTCTTGGATACTGTTTTAAAATATTTACATACAGATGATCTAAGAAATGAATTTTCTCGTGGTTTCATGCTTAGTACTTAACTGATAGTAGAAAGTAAATTAAGGACATTAAAAGCTGACTTAAATTTGGAGCTCAAAATTATATAATGTTACCTACTGTAAAGGAACATAGCTTTGAGTTCTCTCACTTTATATTGCACCTGCAGCTTTCTAACATGACTACATCTTTAGCAACTGGCTTATATATGGCCAATAAATCGAAGGAGTCGATCTTCCTTGTGTTTTTTCTAGCTATTTTCATTTTATTTCTACGGAGGATTGCTATGGGAAAGCCCTTTTCGAGCACATGGATTAGATTCGACAACATATTGTTTTTATGTTATTAGTATACCAACATTCTTTTTGGTATCGTTACGACTTTTAAACGCAATTTCGTGATTCAACAGTGTGGTTTAGTCAACACTTAACTCTTAAACTTTGAAGAGAATGTAGTGGCATTACAATTTACCTGTAAATGTTATTAGACCAGACTTCACGGTCATATTGTATGTACTAAGTTCTGAAAGTCAGCACCTATCCATCTTTTCACTTGGTCCGACCATCTTTACGCTGATACTCTTCTTGGTTGTTTTCCATCTATATTACATTCAATGCCGTGTTGCTCCATAATAAATGTGAATCTTGGTACGTGACCAAAATATTACAATTAATGCACTTGAACGAAACGCTGCCCAGGGCATTCAAAGCCTTCCACCGTAAGCCTGCATTTTGATTGCAACGATCCTCTATAGATCTGTTTTTAAGATCCAGGTTTCGTGATTAATGAGTGGTTGCTTTCTATGTAAAACGAAGTTGCTTACGAATTCAAAACCTGACCTATACCATAGGTTCTAGCCATCTTCCAAGCTTCCAAATCCTTGGAATAATTGACAAGCAATTGCAATTTATCAGTTAAAAATATGCTTTTGCTAAAAAATTTATCTATGAAACCAATGTAACTACACTAGTCAAGGCGGCATCAAAAAGATGAAGAAAATTTTAATGGTGGGTAGTTTACATAGAAAGGAAACAAAAACCTAAGTAATGTTTTCGCCTATAACGCAAAATAGCTTAGTTACACGACTGGCTTTTAAACAATCTTCAAATTTGAGTATTGCTGTTTAGTTACAAAAAATAATGAGTATACTGTGCTAACGTGGCTTTAGTAAATGTCAGTTACTAAATGTCATTAAAATCAAATTTTTTTGTACTAAATATAGTTTATGTAATTATTAATAAACAATTCAGTAACAATGAATATGCAGATATGCACTTTATTTGTGGTCAGGCGAATGCAAATTCGATAGAAGCAGTAAGACTGTATCAAGCACGTAATCTTAATCGACGCCGACCATCTGCAAATACCTTTTCGAAGCTTTACCAACGGTTGCGTGAAACGGAAGTTCTACAGCCGAAGTTTTCAGACTGTGATAGATACAGAACACAGCGAGTAACAGATACTGAGGATGATATTCTTCAAATGGTAGAAGAGGATCCCTCAATAAGCACAAGAGAAATTGCAAGAGCTAGAATTGTATCTCGACAAACAGTTTGGAGAATGTTACCTTCAACGTGTGCAATCTTTAAAACCTGAAGACTACCCTAGAAGAGTAGAAGTTTGTCAATGGCTGTTGCAAAGACATAGACAAGACCAAGAGTTTATTTCCAAAATTCTTTTTACCGATGAGGCTACATAAGTATTGCAAATTATTACATCTAGGCAAAAGAAAATTCTCATCAAGCTAGAAATGCACGTTTTCAAGAAGAATTTTTCATTAATGTTTGGTTGGGGATTTGCGGAGATCATCTAATCGGTCCACATTTATTACCTCCAAGACTATCTGGTTTTTTTAAAATTTTCTGTAACAAAATCAGGGCTACTCGAAGATTTGCCACTAACATTGAGACAAACGATGTGGTTTTTACTAGATGGTGCGCCACCACATTTTACTGTTACAGTGAGAAATTGGTTAAATGAACCTTTCAGGAGCCGATGGATAGGAAGAAATGGACCGGTTGGCTGGTGTCCACGATATCCAGAATTAAATGTGATAAACTTTTATGGTTGAGGAACAATTAAACATATCGTTTATGCTACTGAAATTAACAATGGCGAAGAACTGTGCATAAATACGAGAAAACCCCCATATCTTTGGGAGAGTTCGTAACTCGCTTGTGCATCGCCCCGAAACTTGCGTTGAGGTTGAACGGAGACAGTTTGAGCAAATTTTATAATTTCTTATTTTTGTGTAATATTTCTGTTTGTTAATACTGTTACTGTGGTAATAAAAACCTAGTTTCCTGTTCCTTTTGGCTTGTTTTCTAATAAAAGCAGCTAAATCTAGTCTCACAATAAACGAAATTTGTCAAAAATAAGTAGAATTAGGTATCAAATAGTTTGACTGCCTACCTATTTAAAAAAAACAGTGGCTATCGAACGTAAGTAGCCATAGCCCTCTTTAGAGAGGGCTATAAAGTAGCACATACAATAATCCCATTTAGCAGCATTATCAAGCCGGAGAAAACATATTTATAAGTATTTTTGCCTTATTTTAGTATAAACTATCCACCATTCAATTTAGTTTATCCACAATGAGTATTTATTACGATAACGAATAACATGAAATGTGCAAGAATACTCGTAATTATGTGGAACCGCGTTAAGCACTACTTGTTTTGCGAAATACATGAGTAGAAGCAATTTGTACAATATAATAAAAAAGATAAAATACTTTATAAAGCTATATTCGAATTATACTATACCGAATGGTGTTCATGTAATCATTGGACAATTTAGATAATAAATTTTCTTCTTTAGGTACTGTCTCAAGATCGAAGTTTGGCAATCATCATAGCAATTTTAATCCTTGAGGCTACTGCTCTCAAAAGATCGCCAGATGTGCATTGAAACCATTCCCTCAGATTACGCAGCCACGAGATTCTTCTTCTTCCTACATTTCTTCTTCCTTGAATTGTCGCTTGTATTATCAGCTGCAGCATTCCGTACCTTTCTCCTCTTGTAACGTATCAGAGATACTGTAGCTTTTTATCGTATCTATAATTTCCTTTTGTTTACCCATTCTCCTCAGAACTTTGACGTTAGTTATCAAGTCCGTCCACGATATTCCTTCTATAGACCCACATTTCGAACGCTGCTAGTTTCTTGAGCGTTGCTGCATTGAGGGTCCATGCTTCGATCCCTTAGAGAAGAGTGGTGAAGGCGTAGCATCTAATTAAACGAACCCTTAAGTAAAAGCTCAGGTTTCTACCGCAAAATACTTTTTTCCTTTTGATGATATTTGTTCGTGGTCTTTCCATCCTAATTTTGATTTCATTGGTGTAGTCGTTATTGGAGTTCACACTTGCACCAGTTTATGTGTATTTTTCAACCTGTTCCATATTATTTCCGTTGACAATAATAATAAATACTTGCAGATAATGTTCTTCTTGAACCAATTAATAGCAAGCTACATAAGAGACATTCACTCTACAACCATAATTTCGTAATGCGTACTTGCTTTAACAACTATTTCTCGAAAAGCAGTATTTTGTAACTTGTACACTTCAAAAAGAAGAATCTCAAAGAAAGACCACGGACAAAGAAAGGAGAAGTCCTCACCCGGTATGCGATGGTGTGGCTATTAGCAAATGCTAGGATAAAAAGAAGGTGTTGTCTGTATCTAACGAGTTTGAAGAAGAAATACTTGATGTTGAAAAAAAAAAGAATCGACTACTAAAAGATTACAAGACAATTCAATGGTTCAAGAAACTTTGATACGTATGCACTCCATGCAGTTACACAAGGTCTATAATTTTTACAAGTGATACACCACGAAGTGGGTGCGAAAAATATCCATGTCCGCTATCGACATGCTTCGAAGATCACTTATGGGAAAAGTGAAGGAGTATGTACCAACCGGAACAGATACACAAAACCATCCAGGACAGAAAAATATTGAATATCGAAATACTTCGTACTAGTAAAATGAGATGAACAAAAACAGGAAAGTGCATCCACTATGATTACACTGTTATGCTGTAGGAGACGGCCAACATCACAGAATTGGAGTAGCAATAATTGTCACCAAACAGGTAGACCGAGCAGTGGTTTAGATTTTACGCCAATGACAAATCGAATAATACTCTAAAAGTTCAGGCCAATTCAGTGATGAAACATGCAATTTTGGGCACGTATATGCACTAACATCGAAGCATAAAGATAATGTATTTGAGGTGTTTTTAAATGTTTTGCACATATTTAAAAACACTGTCATTACGATCCCAATGGGTCGACTATTGAATGCCCATTAAATGCCAAAGTTGGATTAGGCAGAGGGTGTATGTATATTATGCTGTACAGAAAACAACGGGGGAGGAATTATAAACTTCAAATGCAACGGGGTTTCGACGGCATAAGGAAACTGCAATTTGGTAGACTAGAATAGTAAAATAATTCTTGATGTTAGCCAAAAATGAGTTAAATAGTTACAATAAGCAAAGGAGCTATTTGAAGGTGAAAGATCCTGAAATACAGGAAGCCACCAGTGAGTCATGTATCACCAAACATGATGTAAAAAGAAGAATTAAAAATGAAAAAAAACACCAGCGCTGAACAGCATGTCAACAGAACGGACGAAACTGTTCCAGTGGACTGGTTAGAATCAACCTTCGTGGCAATGCCTAAGAAAGCAAACGCAATAGAATGTTCCGAATAATATGTTCAGAATATAATTTTACGTGTGATCCATGAAGAGCATAACAAAATTCAGAAAAACAAATTGGCGAAACGTTGACAAAAGAGGTCCTGTTTACTTTACCAGTTCTTCTTCAAAGAAGTAGACGCATCAACTGAAGCTTATAGCGATGTTATATCGATTTTGAGAAGGCATTCAACTAATCGTAGTAAAATAATCCAAGTACCTACTAAAATCTAGACGCATTGAAGACAAAGACCTCCACTTAATAGTAAACCTGTATTGACTTGTGTGAGATTCGTAGAAAGGATGAAGGAGTATACCAGGGGTCGTTTTTATATTCCCGGACAAAGCATGAAAACAAAAGACTAGAGCAACAACAACATTTTATTTTTCAATATAGTTCCCCTGCTTTTGAATACAGATATAACACCGTTTCAATAACATCTTTAATCTAGTATAAAAATATTCATTTGGTTTTTCCGCAAAATGGCCCTCAATAGCTGCTATAAGTTCGTCATTGTCCCTAAACTTTGTACCCCTTTTTTTGAGATTCGGGAACAAAAAATAGCCACTGGGTGCCAAATCTGGACTATAAGGCGGATGTTCAATTTCTTCGAAGCCACAATCAGCTACAGCAGCTTTTGAAAGTCTGGACTTGTGCACTGATGCATTGTCGTGGAGCAACAAGACACCTTGCGTCAGTTTTCCGCGTCTCTTCACTTTAATAGCATCTCTAAGGCAATGCATCAGGTTTGCATAATACTCTCTCGTTACCGTACTACCCTTCTTCATATAATTAATTAACAAAATTCCCTGGGAGTCCCAAAAAATGGTTGCTATGATTTTTCCTGCAGAAGGGGTGACTTTAAACTTCTTGGGAGGGCTGGAGCCCTTAACATGCTACTGCATCGATTCTTGTTTCGATTCAGGGTCATAATGATGAACCCAGGTTTCATCTCCAGTGACAAGTCGATTGATAATTAAATCTGGTTCATCTCCACAGCGCGCCAAGAATTGTTCACAGGTTTTTACCCGGACACGCATTTGGAATAGCGAAGGCATTCGTGGGACCCATCTTGCACTAATCGTTGTCATCCCAAGGTAATCGTATAAAATTCTGAAAACTGTGGTTTCTGAAACTCCTAGTGAAGCTGCTAATTTTCGCTTCTTTAGTCTTGCATCCTCAAGTACCAAACACTTGGCTTTTTCAACAACATCTGAAGTGATCACGTCAACAGGGCGCCCTGGACGGGGATCATCATCCAGTGATTCTCGACCATGTCTATACAATTTTGACCACTCGCAAACGGTTAACTTGGAAGGGCAATCATCCCCGTATACAGCCAACATCTCTTGAAGAATAATTTTTGGAGGTTTTCCTTGTTTTGTTAGGAATTTTATAACAGCGACGACATAAACTGACAGATAATAAAATTACTAATGTTGTAATTGTTTTGTAAATTGCTACACAAGTTACCAAGGCATATGTGATTAAAAAACAACATAATCGAAAATTGCATCAAAATTCAAAACAGCCGAGCCCGGGAATATAAAAACGACTCCTCGTACATTATATAGTGAGAAGAGCGACATGGCTGTATAATTATATCCACTGATGGTCGATACCTGCTCAGAACAAATTTAACAAAGTTCTGCAAGTTCTGATAGAGTAATGCAGTCGGGCGAATAATATGGTCTGAAACTATAATCATATGAAGTGCAGTTCGAGAGAATAGGTACCGAAAATAAAATATGTGGATAGTAGATTTCCTAAGACAGATGCAGTTAGCATAAACATAATTATGGGAAATATAAATATCACAAATGCAAATAACAAGTACACAATAAACAATGAAGCAGTAGCTAGAAAGCGGTCTATCCTTAACTATATACCATATAATGCGTCAGTATAGGAACGCGCTTAGCAGCTGTTAAGCTTAACTTAGCAATATCTCCGAGAAAGCTTTAGGTGTGTGCTGTTGCTATTCTTAGTGGGTGCGAAAGGATACTCGCACTCTCATCTCAAGTAGGCGGACGGCTCGGTTATGAAGCGAGCGTGGTGGTCCACGCTGAAGTGTCGCAATACTAGTTTGTAAGCAGATAAAACGAATTTTCCACCGACTTACTTTTTAATAACGTTCATATCAATGGTACGTTTTCCAAAACCTTGAGCCTGTTTTACATCCATGTCCTCGAATCCTCTCGGCTCCCTGTTGATCCATTCAATATCTGTGGGTGGCTTTTGCCTAGAAATATGATACAATTTACTGATTTCGCATTCTGAAATTATAATTTAGTCTAGATCGTCTGAAATGGGCACTGTACACCTATGAACTTTATAAGAGTGTTGGCGCTGATGGCATCTTTCCGGTCTGCTACAGCAGGGACTGAATTTACTGATACGTGATACATATAGGGATGTATCACATCTTTCGTCCTAGTCTGGCCCTAGGACAGATTCCTCTGGTCTGGAGCATGGTTAAAGTAATTTTCTTACCCAAATGGGACGTGCAATTCATGATAACGCGAAGAACTTTAAACCTGTCGGTCTGATTTTTTCCTACTCAAAGTGCAGGAAAGATTGGTTGCTTTTCCGCTGCAGCCATCGCAACACGTCTACCAATATGGCAGGTCAGTGGAGACGGTACTTCACGCGAATGTCTTCAAGATCGACATAAAAGGGACATTTGATAACACCTTCAACGAATCCATCTATATACCGGCCAAGCAGCATGGAATGGAACCACCGTAGGTAATATTGATCGGTTCTATGCTGTCACTGTCACTCGTGGCTGTCTTGTAGGAGGCGTATTGTTTTCAATATTATGGGGTCCATTTGGGGACGGGCTACATAGGGAGCTCTCGGTAAAGGTCATCTTTGCGGTAGGTTACGCTGATGACCTCACAATACTACCACTTGGAAAGTTCGCTAGCACAGGAAGTAAGATCATGCAAATACAATACAAAAGTTGTGTATAAGGCAAGAGCTCAAGTTGACTCTACTAAAGAAGAACTTGTAATTTTCACCAAAAGAAGAAACGACGTTTTTAGGCAGCCTTTACTCTTCGGCAATGCTTTTCAAGCCTGTGAATCAGTTAGATATCTTGGAGTCATCCTGGACTCAAAGTTGGATTGCAGAGTTTATGAAGAAAGACAAAATCAGAATGCAACTATCTCCCTGTAGAGATGCAGACGGACCTTTGGAATCAGATGGGTCGAAAGCCCCGTGTTACCATGTGGTTATATCGGGTGGTCAAATAAATCTTAGCTCTAGTGTACTGCGGCTCCATAATGTTTATAAGGAGCCACAGAACACTAGAGCTGACATTTATTTGATCACCCGATAGATTGTGCTAATAAGACTAATAATATTGTATGCTGGTCTGGTTTGCTGGCTGGTAACTAACGAAGTCCAATCAGAAATAGCCTCAACAAACTACAGAGATTGGCCTGTTTAAGCATAACAGGAGCATTGTCCCCCTTCACTTAATAAATGAGGCAGAGGCTAGAAAGTCAGTCTACAAACTTAGGCAGGGACAGGTGTGAGCCATAAAAGAGGAGCAAGTTGGGCACGCAGAGATCATCCCGGACCTTCTCACAAGGAGCAATTTTGCGGTTCTGCTCTATCTTTTCATAAAGCATTCCATACGTATGCCTGATAGAAATGGCTGGTGTCACCGACAAGATTTCCTCACCCCAGATGTGTTTGTCCAGGATCGCAGTCAAGCTCACAGTTGCCCTCATAAAATATGATACTGTATTCCAATTTAATATATCTTGGTGCTCGAAGAACTGGCGACGGTAACTGTGAAGGCGTAATCCGACTCATAATTACACTTACCAAAACCACAGTAGTCAAGGTGACTGGTATATGGAAAGAACTAAGCCCACTAAGTTACGGCTTGTTCGATTTCTAGTGTTCTCCGTTATGACATACGCCTCAGAGAGCTGAACCATCAAGACAGCAGATCGACGTCGTTCGAGCTCTCGAGATGTTTTGCTGGCGGAGACTGTTAAGGTGTCGTGAATGACAAAGCGTACAAGCTTGTCAATTCCAGTCGACCTTAACATCAAGAAACGACTAAGTACAACCATGAATAAATAGATATCTATTAAATTTCTTTGGCCTCACCATGCGACAAGATGTTAATGCTCAAGGTTCAAGGTACGGTAGAAGAAAAAAGACCGAGGGTCGTTCTCCCTCACGGTGTACTACCCAGATAAAGCTGACCAGTTTATTAGTGCGCAAATGCACACTATGGATAGAGATCTATGGAGAAAGATCTTACAGAACTGTCCAACAAAGATGCTGCTACAATTTGTTCTCTGAATGTCATCTTTGGCAGTGGTCGATTGTGATGTTTGACATATCATGCTGCTACAATGATTTCACACAGGCGTGTCGAACAAGAATACAGGCGGAGATCTTTGCCATCATGATCTTTTAGCAAAATAACACTCACAGAGGATACTCATATCTATATTTGTACAGACAGTCAGGCAGCACTAAGATCACTATGCTCTCCCAGGATCAAGGTTGGTTCTGCAATGTTTCCAATAGATTGGGCACAAAAAACTGGATCAAAGTGCCGTGGGCACCAAGCCATATTAAAATAGAAGGTAACGAAGAAGCTATACAGTGTGTAGCTCACCTAACAGTGAGGTATAAATATTTTGGAGCCGGCTTAGTGGAACCCCAGGCAATAAATTCATTTTGGGTAGGGCTACTTTTATTGCGTTGGGATCTGACCTTTTCGAATGAGACTCATACTACTTTAGGTAAGAAGCATAATGCACCAACATTTCTCACTGTAGCTAATAATTAGCACCACCAGAAAAAAAGGCAGAATAAGGTGGACGAAAAGAAATTATTTAGGTTTTGAAAGAACAGTAATTGATATTATAGGATTAGAACTAAATTATGGAATACTAACTTCTAAGCCTACTTACTTGTTAATGACGTGCATATCAATGGCACGTTTTCCGAAACCGCGAGCAACAGGTAAATCCATTTCCTGGAATCCTCTCTGCTCCCTGCCGATCCATTCAATGTCTGGTGGTGGCTTTTGCCTAGAAATATAATACGATATACTGATGTTGCTTTCTGAAAAGTCGTGATCAGTACATATATGCTTTATATCATTTTCATGAGATTGTCAACATTTCTTGTAACAGTGTAAAGTATGACAAATTGTTTATGAAATTAAAAGTCGAAACGTTATCAAATGGCCATCAGTGTTTGAAAATTACAAGTCAAGTGAACTAAAAATACATCAAATTGGTTGCGTAAATGCAAGTGGACTAACATACGTTATTTTTTAAATAAATTCCGATATATCAGAAAGTGTTACCTAAACTATGCCATTTATGGTACAGTTACCTATCAGTTTGGTCCGATTATTCCTAACAAACGTTTTGCAATGTTCATTACTTCTTCCACTAGCTTGGTGTGAAGGCGAAAGTAATTCAAACCATAAATTTATCTTTAGAAGAGAGATATAAATTTATATGTTTGTTGCAGTAATTCTTACATATACCCCACACTATTACAAGATGATCGTAGGAACAGTGATACGGAGGTAAACTAAGAACTTCGTTCTCATGTTTATCCAAAATGTCATCAATCATATACTTTTTCTTCGTCGAGAATGTTTTAATCAATTCCTATACTTGTCTCTTCGTCATCTTTGTCTTTAATCGCATTTGGCGACAAACATCTTGTCACCTCATGTGCTAAGGAAAAGTGTTCGTTATGATGGTTTGTCTTTCCCGTTTGCAGAGCTTGTGATCGTTTAAACGTACACTGAATATGTGCCTTCTTACCAATCTACAGTCGGCCGCTCCGCAATTACAAGCAGAAGATCAATTACTTGAATCGGTCAGATACCTACCCACCTGCGACAACGAATCGACTTTTTGGAAAACCCTTTTCACCGCAAAGGTTAGGACCCAAGCTCTTAAATACTGCGCTACCGAGCTTCTCTTCTTGTCATAGTCGTGACAAATTGAATGTCATTTTGAATTGGTTATTCTAAGGTGCATTAGTCAATACTATATGCATTTTAGATCAAATGTGAAAAAAGCAGGAAGTAACTGATCTTCTATCCATTTTTGACAATATCACTATTCATGGTTTTGTAATAGTCTCGGACGTTAAAGTTACTATTTAGAAGTCAGTGTAAAAACTTTGAAGTAAAGGCTGCGTGAAACATTATAATTCCTTGCCTTTTTACATATGGTTCCCTTGTATTCCATTTATTATTATTGTCGTTAAAGCACTGTCACATAGCACCACTTTCTCCTTTTTCTTCTTCGTATGACAGAAGTTTCCACATTCATCATCGTGCTGGTTTGCCAGTTGGTCTTCTTCCAGCTGGCCTTTCGTTTTTTCTCTTTGAATCATTTGATATGTTGCATTTAACGCCTATTGCTTGTAGCTGTTAGTCTGCCTATTTTGTAGTACGACTCCTAAAATTGATCTAAGTGTCTTAATTTTTAACGTTTTTATTTTATGTTTGGTGTTTTTACTTTCGGCAAGTTTTTTTGTGGTATTAGTAAGGTCTGTACTACTGATTTATAAATTTTAACTTTACTAGTTTTGTGCATATACGTGCTTCTTCACATGGTTTGTTTGAGACATCCTGATATTTTCAATTCTTTTATAGCTTGCATTTGACTTTTTTTACCCTTTTATGTACAGCCTATTAAAATCCATTACTTGTTGGATTATGTTGTTCTCTAGTTCAAACCTACACCTCAGTGGATCTTTTGATGTTAAGAATTTGATTTTTTCTTTTAAAAATTTCAAAAGTTATTAAATATTATCTTCGGCTAGCAGTACTGCATCATCGGCGTAACATATAATGCTTGTGTTGCTGTCGTCAACTTGTCTTCCAGATTTGTATAATTTGATCCATTATTAGGTTAAACAGAAAATGAACTCAATAAATAACCCTGTTCAATCTCTGGACGTGTTCCTTGGCTTTATTTTAGTTTTATTAACAGCGTTAACACCTTTTCTTAACATTAGCTTTTCGGAATGTGTTTTATCAATAGAACTCAATCGAATGCTTTAGTTAAATCTACACTGTATAGATATGCAGGGCCGTTGTTCGTTCGTTGTCCGTATTGTTGTCCCTACTACAGGAGCATTAATACCCCATGGTTGCCAAAGCCGGATTGGGGAATCACAGTGTAGTCGACACAAGATTTTCATAAACTTTAAAGTTACTGCTGTTTTTTTGGCCTAGGATTAGGGAGAGGACTTGCAGCTCTAAGTTACCTACACTGCAGGCTAATTCAATTGATTTTTACTATTCATCGTAGTCTCATGGTACTTCCATTCTGTTTGAAACCTTGCTGAGACTCCAAAATCACTGTGGTGCTTTGCAATCTTTGATGAAAAACACAGCAGTTTTAACGTAGTGTTTATGAAGAAGATGTCTCTGAAGTTCTGTGGTTATTTTACATCCCCTTTCTTAAATATCGGTATTATTATGTTCAGCTTCCATTCTCTAGGTACTCTACCTGTTTGCATAATCTGTTGAAATAATATTTGTGTTTGACGGATTAGTTCATCTCCTCCAGCAGCTCATTCTATATCCCATTTGGGCTACAAGATTTTTTGTTTTTTTATTTTAGCTGTTGAGCGGATTATATGCTGTGGGGCATGTAAAAATCATTTCCTTCTATCAGAATTTTAAAAAATATTGAACACTTAAATTACAAGTTAAATACTGTATAGCTGTATGTGCTCTATAGCAACAGTATTTCCATAACATTATTCAAAATTTCTGTTTTGGTTAAATCTGTACCATTCTTCTCGTTCTCTAACAATTTTAGCTATGACTTGAAAATAGTTGTTAGACACTTAAGGTTAATGTTCTTTTTTGTGAATTTTTGTCAGTATCTCTCAGATAAATTTAATTTGATATAATTAATATAACCCACTTTGACAGAACAACTTGCAAACAATAGTTGAACAAAATATCTCATGAAAATTGATTAAAGTATAAAGATACTTTGGGAAAACGTAAAACGGGGGATAATGATTTAGATCATCCATTTGAAAGAAATACAATTCATGTATACTGCACCAATTTTTTAAACCTTATACGTTAAATACATCACAAACGTACTTGTTGATAACATGCATATCGATTGCACGCTTCCCGAAACCACGTGTAACAGCTAATTCCATTTCCTGGAAACCCCTTGTAGGACGCAGCTGCTGCCTGTTGCTCCTTTTCGCCTGCACTGTCGTCAGGAAAGCCACGACAACAAGGAAAAGGCTGAATATGAGTACATGGTGAGGGGCCATTCTGGAAACAAAGAAATCAAATAACACTTATACAACGTTAACCAAAGATTGAACTAAAAATCCATGCATGTTACTTGCATACATTAAATGCATATTTATAAGTGTCGGATATTAATTATGGATACTGAAAAGCTGATCTGGCAAGTGCTGTGCATATCACGGACGAGTTTAGTCGGCTGCGGCTGTTACCTACACGGCAGTATGTTTTGACAACAAAAGTTTATCCTTACAATAAATACAACAGCGCAACAAAAATAATAAACAGCAAATATGTGAGATATTTTGAAACGTATCACCTAAATGAATGCTTGAAAAGATGCAGAAACAAGCTTTATTAAAATTCCCTTATGCCTGTATCAGTTGCAGTTGATAATATTAGCCTCCGCTCTAGCAGGTAATGCATGAAGATAATCAACACAATCTCTATATCATCTACATCACTACTTGTTACCTTTGTTATGTCAGAATATTATTTATTATGTCGTTAGTGTTTGATCTTGTACAAACATTTTTGCTAGTCAACCCGATCAAATTCTTATGTTTAAAAACTTCCAGTTATGAAGTAATGAAGGTTCAACGCTAGCAATCCAGAATTGCAGTTAAATTCAATTTCAAGATTTATTACAAGCTTCAAATTTCAGTAGTAGTACTATTCATCAAACGTAGGAAAGGAAGCCCATAAGATACTCAGATGTAACCCTTGTTATATATAAGGTCGAGGCATGTGAAGTACCAGGTATCTCATTCACTGACTGCTGCTGATCATATGGCCATATCCATGTTAAAAGGTTTATATAGAATTCCCACTTGAACAAGCTGGCTAGAAGATTGCATTTCGGGCTCTTCGAAGAATCTGTGCTAAACCTTGTATTCCCAAACAGATGTATTAAATATACCTGACGATGATAAGATCTATGGTTTTATTGCTTGGTAGAACAATAGCCAATAACTCATAGAATACTATTTAATAAGCTTCTAATACCAGACTATTACAACTATAGCAATCTTCACGGCCCCTACTATTGCCATGAAGCTTATCCCAAAATTATCACTTTTGGCGCCTTTGTTCCGAATGGAAGACACTACTATACGGATACTTGGAATATAAATACTGGTGGTCAGTGTAAATTTTAGTCACTAGCCGACTCTCTTCCAATCAGAAGTACCTACCACCGAATTGTACTTAGAAGAGCTGCTTCTAAATAGCTTTGCGTCTAAAGATAAAGGAAATTAAATGTTATAGGCCCGAATTCACACATTTAATCAGTGATGGAACATACATAATACAACGTTGAATATGCAAAAAGCGAGAAGAGAGAAATTTTTAAACACCATTTGTTAGACAAGTTCAAAAATTTTTCACCGCCACTGTCAACTCCTCGCGCAGAATTGAATTTGAAGTAATTAGCAGTTCTTCTTCTTCTTATTTAGGTGCCTATTCGTTCCGAATGTTGGCAATCATCATTGCTATTCGTATTTTGTTGGTAGCTATCCTGAAGAGTTTGGCTGATGATTTATGGAACCACTGTCTTAGATTCGCCAACCACGAGATTATTCTTCGTCCAGGTCCTCTTTTACTGTTGATCTTGCCCTGTAGTATTTGTTGAAGGAGATCGTATCTATCTGCATTCCTCATAATATGCCCGAGATATTGCAGTTTGCGGCTTTTAACAGTATTCATGATTTCCGTCTGTTTTCCCATTTGCTCTAATACCTCTATATTGGTAACTTTTTGGGTCCACGATATTTTTAGCATTCTTCTGTACAGCCAAAGTTCGAAAGCTTCAAGTTTCCTGGTAGTTTCTGAGTTAAGAGTCCAGGTTTCTACGCCGTACAGAAGAACAGAGAAGACATAACATCTTAGGAGTCTAAGCTTTGTTTGGAGTGTGAGGTCGTGGGTTTTAAATACCGCGCTCATTTTGTTGAAAACAGAGCGTGCTTTCTCAATCCGGCATTTGATTTCCTGTGAGTTGTCCCATCTCTCGTTGATAATTGTCCCTAAGTAAATGTATTGGGATACTCGTTCAATTCTGTTTTGATTGATGTATAGGTTGACCCCACGTATGACTTCTTTACTGATGACTATGAATTTGGTTTTGTTGGTGTTTATTTCCAGCCCGAATTCGGAACTCATTTGAGCTATTCTATCCATCAATTTCTGTAGTCCTTCCAGTGAGTCCGCAAACATGATTGTATCGTCTGCATATCGTATATTATTAAGTTTAACCCCATTTATTGAGATTCCTTCATTGATATTGTCAAGGGCCTCTCTGAATATGTATTCAGAGTATACGTTAAACAGGATGGGGGACAGTATGCATCCTTGTCTTACTCCTCGTAATATTTTAACCTCGTCTGTATGACTCCCGTCTATTCTGAGCACTGCGGTCTGATTCCAATATAGGTTTATGATAATATTTAGATCTCTCTGTCTTATTCCTATATTTTTGAATGCCTTCTGGTAGTCTATTAGACAGGCAAAAATGTTGCAATTAACATCTCTGCATCTTTGAAATAGTAATTGTATACTAAACAGGGCTTCTCTCGTTCCAACCGCGTTCACAAATCCAAACTGATTTGGTGCAATCTGGTCTTCACATAATCTGTATATTCTTTTGTGGATTATTTTGAGGAAAAGTTTAAGAAGATGGCTCATCAGGCTTATTGTTCTATAATCGCCGCACGTTTTGGCACTTGTTTTCTTGGGAAGTGTGATAAATTCTGACTTCAACCACTCAATGGGAATTTGTCCTGAAGTGTATATGTTGTTGAAAATTCCTGTGAGCCACTTTATTTTATCTTCATCTAATAGTTTGATGAATTCAGCCTCTACTTGATCTGGACCAGCTGCTTTTCCCGGCTTTATCTGTAAAATAGCAGCTCTCACTTCCTCAACCATTATGTCTGGTCCATCAGCGTCTACTTGTGTTTGTTCCTCTCGAATATCATGAAACAGATTCTCTAAGTATGTTTTCCACATTTCCTTTTTCTTATCCAGGTCAAGAATAATATTGCCATTTTGATTCACTAGTGCTTTACAGTTAGTTTTGCGGTATTTTCCAGTTATTTCTCGAACTTTTTTGTGAACGTTAAAGTCATCATGTCTGCTTTGATGGAATTCGATTTCTGTGCATTTTTCTTTCAACTCGTTCTCTTTTGCTTCCCTTATTTTATTTTTGATTATGCGTTGTATTCGTCTGTATTCTGCCAAGTTTCCTTTGTTGATTCTCCTCTCTTCCATTAGGTGTAAGATTTCTTCTGTCATCCATGATTTCCTTTTCGTTAAATCTGGATTTAACATATTCTTTTTTATATCTTCGACTGTTTGCTGAAATTTATTTAGTTTTGTTTTAACATTGTCGTTTTCATGTGATTGTATGTTATTGTTGAGCGCATTTTTGACTGTTTCCTTAATTGACAGGTTTTTGAGTTTTCGTAATTCGCATTTGGGAACTTTCTTCGTTGTGACTCTTTTCAACTTTAGCCTAAAAACTCCAACCAAGGGACAGTGATCAGATCCAATATCAGCCCCTGGATATGTTTTGAGAGAAAGGCAGCTATTCCTAAACCTTTTGTTTTGTAGTATGAAATCAATCTGATTCCGTACTATTCTTCCTGGCTTATCTTGAGGGGATTTCTAAGTGTAGAGTCTTCTGGGTGGTTGTTTAAACCATGTGTTCAATACTACTAGTTCGTTTGTTGCAGCAAACAGTTCGAGTCTATCTCCTCTATTGTTTCTCTCTCCCAATCCAAACGGTCCAACTACATCGGAAGATCTTCCTTCTCCTATTTTTGAATTGAAATCACCCATTACGATTGTAACTTCATGTTTTTTTAGATCTTTTAAGACATCATTTATCGTTGTGTACATGTTTTCTACTTCTTCTTCCTGTTTGTCTAGTGTTTTATAAATTAATGGAATTTTCGTCGACTTTGGTACCACGCTGTCAGATGGGCAATCGAAAATGATTTGATACCGAGCATGTTTCAACGACCACGAATATCTATCACATCACTTTGAAGATCATATATTACTGCACCCATGTGTGTTGCTATGGAGACCGACAAAATCAGGAAATGTAATGGATGCAGTACCTTAAATACAAAAAACTGAATAATTAAGTTTCACATACGTTTAATAAGCGACACTTTGAAAATCTTCTTACAGATTCTTTAGAAATATTTTCGGTTTTGGAATGAGGTTGGAATACATGAAGCATTGTTCGCTATTCTAGTTCTTCTTCAGAAATTTTTAGACCGATAGAATCCAGTGTGTGGTTGCTTTATCGATTACGAAAAGGTCTTCGATAACGTGAAACGTCATAAAACTAACGATATTAAGATAATGCAAGAAAAGGAGCACGTGTGCATTCTATCCCCCGCTACATTTATCCTCTATTCGAAACACATTTTTGGAATGTCTTGGATGAATCGAAAAAGGAAATAGAATTAAATGATTACTGGATAAATAATATTATATACGCAGACTACACCGTTATCTTTAAAGACAGTCTTGTTCATCTTCAGTTTCTCCTAGACCAAATATATGATGCAAGCGAGGAACAAGGGCTTATCTTGAACATGAGTAAAACGAAACTTATAATCACAAATAAAACTCCTATTGAAAATTCCCCCGTATATGTAAACGGGCCACAAAATGGTAATCTCTAGACTGTTTGTTGGCCGAAAAATTGAAGCCAGTAAATATGATCGAAACGAGGATAGAAATAGCACGTCGCTCCCTCCACAAAATTAAGAAATCACTAACTATGAAGTCGTGATCATACTTGGGAAACACACTGGATGACTACCCAACGTTATATAGATATATGGGGTCGAAAGATCAATGCTTAAGACATCAGCTATAAAAAGATTAGTGGTACTTGAAAAATAAAAACTACTTTGTTTCACTCTTACGGGAAAAAGATCTATTTAGTTTGGGCTATAGCTACATTGCCCTCAGCTAGTCTGCATCGAAACACCTAGCCCGGGAGCCAGTGACAGATTTTTGCGACCAAATTCCTCTCAGTCGATAATTCGTATAATGCTTCATTTAGTTGCTCTATGAAGCGTTGTGAACGTCAGCTGCGGGACCATGGTCGGGATAGGCGATAGCAGCCACCCACGCACGTATAAAAAAAATTATTTTCAGTGATTTCCTCTCGGCTGAAAATTTGTTAAATAATAGCTTACATATCACTTATAGTAATAAAAGAATGTCAGCTGGCTGCTGATGTCGGATTATACGTCAGCTGCTTGTATAAACGTGTAAAAATACAAAGAATATTTGTTTTGATAAAAATAAAGTCAGCTGGCTGTATGTCGACGGGAAAGTCGTCAGCTGATGCAGTCAAAGGTGTAGCGCGGAAGCCACGTCTGACGGCCGCTCACCTATTTAAATGCATCAGCTGACGAGGTTTCCTGCTCCATTCAGCCAGCTGACTTTTTTTATTACTATAAGTGATATGTAAGCTATTATTTAACAAATTTTCAGCCGGGAAGAAATCGCTGAAAATAATTTTTTTTACGTGCGTGGATGGCTGCTATCGCCTATCCCGACCATGGTCCCGCAGCTGACGATCACTGCGCTTCACGGCACGACTAAATGAAGCGATTCTCAAATTATCGACCGGGAGGAAATAACTGACAAAAATATGTCGCTGGCTCCCGGGCTAACCGTTGATGCCTTGCCAGCGTGGTTCCACCATAGATATTCCGAGGCAGTCGTTGTGGGAAAGTTTCCGTTTTGTTCATGTAACTTTATCGATTGAGTGATTTTTCAAATCTCTTCGAGTTTTGCTTGCCTATGTAAATTCTTGCTGTGACTTCATCATTATACATTTATTGTTCACATGTGTGTTTTAGTTATTGCAAACCTATTTTTAATCTAGCTGCTTTGTAAGTTCTTTTCAAATTATTGTGGATGGGTTTGGTTAAGCCTTTGCGTTTAGGAATTTTCGTTTCTATCTGGTCATATGTGTTACATTAAAAACTCATTGGCGTCCCTTCGTCCGTCATGCTGGATTGTCACCGATCGTCATAGCCCTTTTCACTTCATAATAAGGATAAACCTGAGTGTTACGTAGCATTCCTGGCCGAGTGACTAAGACGTCTGACTAGAAATCAGACTCCATCTGGGAACGTAGGTTCGAATCTTACCGACTGCAATAGTTTTTCTAAATTAATGTAATTGACATTGTGGTTTCGTTTAACTGTTATTTTAATACAGTAGCCGATTTCACTAATCAACAGAAACTAAAGAATTTGTGTAGGGTGGGTAGTGCAGAGGGGAAACTAGAAGAAGACTCGAAAAGTAGATACACACTTATCTAGAAGAAAGGCCTAATGCGTTCGAAGAAGAAAGGTAAAAGTTCGTGTTATGACGGGTGTGTTAAACTAGTAAATAACTAAACTAAGTAAAATCCGCTTCACACCTTTGTCAACAACTTTCCAGGTGGGCAATGATTCACACCTTGAATTGGCCACAAAAAAAGTAGACGCAAAAAGATAGGGTAAGAATTTTATAAATGTTTCACCCCATATATAAACAGAAATATTTGTAATATTAATATTCATTTTCATCGACTTATATAAATTGAATATGAAATAAAATCCTTCTAACCTTTTTTTGTAAATATTAAATTATATTCAATGTAAAAGTCAATAAAAGTGTAAGGAAAGTCCCATGCACTCAAAGTACCCCGATTTGAAAATGTTTCTAGTTCTAGCAACCTAAAGAAAGCGTGGACTATAATAAAAAAGTAAAATTTCTACTTAGAAAACAATGAATGAATGTTAACTATCCACGAAAGGAGTAGAGAAAACTACTTATTTATAAAGTTTTATACTGCTGATAAGACATCTAGAGCCATAATAGTAATTTACGATACAAGTGCGTAAAGGTAGTCTTTAGTCAGGAGTGAGGAAGAGTTAAAACGCGAGTGAGCGGCGTTTTAAGCTTCGCGAGTGACTAAAGATGCTTCACGCATGTGTATCGTACGATATTTTATCTACGATAGAATCTAGAAAACACGGTAAATATAAAAAAGATTAAATGTAAATTAGGATTACTAGCAACCGGTCGTAATTTTGCGTGGTTAAACATTTTAAAACACGTTGTTACTGACGACGTGTTTAATGAAATAATTTTAAACACGTTGCTACTGACGACGTAAACTAATGATAACATGTTATTAAATAGTTCTTTTACCAACTTAAAACTGCCAACTAAACGTCAATTTTACACAATGTCGTAGATAAATACAGTTTACGCAATGCAAATGTCGATATATAAACGGCGATAAAAGATGATGCGGAAGATGTTTTTTATATTACAGAAAGCTATTAGTTGATCCTCCTCTATGGAGAGTAGCGCGTCGAACTTTAAAATAAAATTAGTTTGCATTCCGATTAATTCTATAACATCTATCATTCCTTTTTCTTTTTATATATTTTATTTATGCTTTGGCATTTCTAAAGAGCTCCTTATTTAAGCATTGCACATTCCAATCTTCTCTGAAATTAACGAGCATTTATTTTATTTTTAAACTTTCTTTTTTTAATTTTATTGTTATTTGGGTATTGACTAGTGGTCTAACTAGTGCTTGTCCATGCGATAAAACCATTAAGTGAAATTATGCGGACACAAAATTAGAATATAAAAGTAGTTAACAGCATGTGCAAGTTATACTGTTTGTACACAAGAATCAGCTTTGGTGTCGCTTTACTGGACCACGTTGCAGTACTATAAGGAAAAATAATTTCCACTATAAGGAATATTTATGCAGACAGCGGCTTTATAAAAGTAGGTCAGATTTCCAACACATTGTTTACCGGCAGGATATTTCATGCAAACGTCGTGTTTTGTGCCTATACCAGTAATAGGTTATCAGATCAAAACAGCTAACACGACACATATTCAATTATATATAAGGACCATATATTTATTTAATATTTCAATATACTTTTAAACTTTGAAGTGTATTCATTTGTGACCAGACACAGTCTACAATTGCCTTAAGGGGTAGTTAGGCGTGGCTACTCCAGCCACATTTTATTTCAAAAACTTTCATCCTCTAGTAACATAACCTGGTTCTATAATTATACAATTTATGTTCCGAAGTGCGACCTGAACGAGTGCAAGAAATAATCCATGGAACTACACAAATAGAAGGCTTGCATAAAATCAAAGAGCATCGTGGACAACTAGTGTTAATAGAATTAAGATAAGAATTTTTAAAATGTTGACATTGGAAAAAATAATGCATTCAGCATCAGCTTCAATAGTCCATGAATAGAATCATAAACGGTAACGATATAGCAAAACGCCTACATAAATTCTGAATAATAATAGAATATAAGACGGTAATAAATTTTACTGAATATTAAATCAAAAAATGAATGTTTTACAGTTGTTATTTTTATATGTGCAACACTTATTGTGATATTAAGTATTGAAATCAAATTGTAGAACATTTACTGTTTTGCTACGCCTCAAATGTAAAGTTTAGAAGTAAGATATTCCCCTTAATGTTTCTTAGCACCACTTCTAATTGAGAAACCTTTCAATATTTTCTTAAAAACAAAGCAATCTGATCCAGTAATCCTTTCACTTTTAAACTAACCCTTCCGCCAGCTTCTCCGCTGCAGAAATAAAGTTGAGAAACGTAACTCAATATTGGGGCTGTAAACACTGCTCATCGATTTTATATCGAATTTCATTAAGTAATATTTAAAAAGAGTTACCGGCAGTGACGTGAATGTATAATAAAACTCGTTATTGCCAAGGGAGTTTGTGAAAATACGGAAGAGGGCGTTGACAATAATAGCATTAAAATAAGTGAACATTACATAAACCGATTGATACGCGTGCTTCAGGGATTGCATTTAATATTCCAAGTTTTATACTTATGAAATATCTAAATGGGAAATTAATAAAGTAGTAACAGTAAATAAACTTATACGAATTTGCTTACACAGGGTAGGCAACAACATTTGCAGCCACCTACATCGTGAGTCTGCGGCCCGGCGTACACATACCGTGCGAGTGCAAAGTCTGGAACTATTGAAATAGAACTTTTATCAATGTTTTTGAAAGAAATCCTCGAACACGTCAATTTTTATTTTAAATAAGACATATTTTACTATAATTGTCTTTGGTTTTTGAGTTATGACGTTAGCGATATTTTTTTTAAAATGGAAACCGTACATTTTTATGATGAATTTGGACAGAGCATGAAATTCTAAGACAAATACGCTAAAAAGAATGATACTGTATTTTGAAATTTTAGAGAACGTCGCTTTGAAAGTATTAAATCAATAATCGAATAAAAATCAAGTAGCCATGAAACAATGAATTAGCCCTAAAATTATGACAGTTCTTCATAGTTTATCTGTTTTTGTTGCGCGCTTTTAATTAAATAAATAATGGTGCGATATTTGAGTAAAAAAGAACGAATTTAAATTTTTGTATTGAGGGGATATGGTAACCTTACGATGTTCTCAAAAAACTCCTTTAATGTGGTGAGTTACTCCACGTTCTTTACTTCTTCGTCTAGTCTTAACTTATTGCTTGTCTTAACTTCTTCTGTTATCTTCTTCCAGGTGTTCGGGTCCTGTATCTTCTCCCTCCATTTGTGAATTCTCAAACTTATTATGTCTTGAATCACATGATTTTTTCATTTCTTTGTCATTTCCCATTCTTTTTAAATCCATACCAGCACATTCTTTGTACCTTTATTTTTTTGAAAATGTCTTCTCTACTCAGTATTGTTCTGATCTCCGAATTCATTAATCTTCGAAATATTCCTTCTTCTAATTTCATCTCTCCAAAACTTCTTAATTTCTCCTGTTCCGCCTCTGTTACCGTCATCGCTTCCATTCGTGACCTTCCCATTCGTCGGATGTTTTTCGCCGGAATTCGTTTCGCCGGATAATTATTTCATCGGAAAACTATTCGCCGGATTGTAGGGTGTGTGTCATATAACGAAATTCGGCAAAGTACTGTGTCTTCTTCTAGCCTGTTAAGGTTAGTTGCAGTCTTTGATAATGTTTTTCACTACCAGGGCCGGTGTTGTCCCCACGATCAGCATAATGTCCTCGATCTTGATATCCGGCGAAATGCACTCCGGTCAAAAGAATTCCGGCGAATCGAATTCCGGCGTGACGGATTCCGGCTAATCGAATTCCGCCGAAAAGATTCCGGGGAATGGAAACGGAGCCCTTCCATTCCATATATTTCAAAGCACCAATTAGACCAGCGGTTAAGGTATTAGTATTGTATTGCAATATCAAAAAAGTAAAAATTTCAGACAGTATTTAACACTACTTTATATTAAGTATTTGAAGAAGCTAAATATCGTGCTTTCAAGCAGCCACATTTTTTATAGCTATTAGTTATTATTAATATTTAAATTGTTGCACAAATCTTATTGAACTTTCATTCTCATGTGGTTTTGTTGAGGTTGATTGTAAAAAAACATTTTAGCATTTTTCATATATTCATATTTATTTTTAAATCAACTATGTAATGTGAACCCAGATATCAACATAATACTATATACAGCGTGTCCATTTAGTGCGCCGCTCTTCGCACACGCCTTCAGCAATTTTTCAATAAAAATTTAAATTGATAATGGTATTGAAAGAGGAACATCTTAAAATTATTGTCACATATACAAGATCTGCCAAAAAAAATTGGCTCAACAAAGTATTAATTTTTTAATGGAACACCCTGTATATATTTATAGCTGTTTAAGCCCCTATAAGTTCTACTTTCAATTCCAACTTTTTTTTAAATTGCCTTCAGCGTTTCCAACTTATGAACGTTTTATTATTTTTTTGTGGATATTAATCTTTGATTCAAACGTTACATTTTCTTCACTTTTGAATATTTCTTCCTTGAAAATTGAGGTGGTCGTCACCTAGAATACAAAAATACTAACATTCCATAAAAATAGAATATTTTAATACAGGGTGTTAAAATACCGTTCCAAATTTCAATATATTCATTCTTTATTTTCTACATTTTTTAGAATAGAACTGTCCTACATTTTATTGCAGGAATAAATAGAATCCTAATTTTCCTTTATTTTGACCTCAACATATTATACTTTATTTCAAAGAGTATTTGGAAAATTAAAAAATCACGATAAATGTGTACTACTTGATGCATGATTTATGATAGTGCGATTTGACGGTTAACCGGCTTTCGGTTAACCATGGTTTTTTCCATAAATCGAAAACCGATACACCGGTCAACTGAAAATCTGAATATAACCGGTTTGTGAACCTTTATGTAAACCTTTTTAAAAACCAGTTTCTAAATCGGTTTACGAACCAGTTTGAAAGCATTATTATAAACCGGTTTAAAATCGAGGTATAAATCGTTCTAAGACAAATTGGTTATACTTACAAAATGTGGAAGTTATGCAATCGCATTTTTATTATTAAGAACACACCTTTTAATCAATTAACAAATCGATTTTTAAACCTGACTTTAAATCGGTTTTAAATCTGTTTATAAACAGGTTTTCAAACCGCTTCGTCTACTGCTGTTCATTTTATGGAAAATCGCGGTTACGCGAATGCTGGTTAAACGGCAATGGGCACTACTGTAAACCATGCGCCAAATAGTACACATTCATGGTAATTTTTTATTAAAAACTTAATTTCTCAAACATTTTCTGGAATAAAATATATAAGTGTTCCATTAAAAAAAAACTGAGAAGATATAGATTGATGATATTGAAATTTGGACCAGTATTTTGAATTCCCTGTATTAAAATATCTCATTTTTATGAAACTTTAGTATTTTCGTTTCCTAGATGACGACTCCCTCAATTTTCAGGAAAGAAATATTCAAAAGTGGGGAAATGTGACATTTTAAATAAAAGCTTGATATTGATAAAAAAAACGTCCATACGTTGTAAACGCTGCATGCGATTTTAAAGAAAAGTTAGAGTTGGACGTAGTAGCTATAGGGGATTAAATAGTAGTAGCAAAATACAGGATGTTCTATTTAAAAAATTAATACTTCTTCAAACCACACTTTTTTGAGACACCCTGTATAAGTCAAAATAATTTTAAAATGTGCACCTGTCAACCCCGTTAGGATCTCCTTATTGGAAAAAAAGTAAAGCAGTAATTGGAGACTTTTCACTTCGTCCGCAATCGGCAGTTGTTTCTTCTACCACCACCGCGCGTCATTTATATCGCTACAATAAGAAATTTGCATTTTCTGGCAGCCCTGGTCTAGTGCATAAGGTGTTTGCTACAAATCGATTCCCCCTAGGAGCAAACGAATCCCACTTGCTGCATTGTTTATTTTATTTGCAAGTTAATGAAATTCGCATTACTAAGTGTTTCCTTTCACTGATTCAGCGCAATTAGCAGCATTAAGGTATTTTAAAACTATTTTGCACATAAATTTGAACACTCCTCAACAGTAATTCGATCTACCAAAAGTTGTTTTTCTTGTACTGTGCTTTCTTTATTAAGGACCTTTCTTCTAACTTTTTTACGTACAATTAAATTTAAAAAATCCAAACTTATTTTAACTAGAATAAGACCACCCATATGGTTGGCTCAAAAGCCAGTAATAACTATATTTGTGTGCATAAAGAAATTAGTGTCTACTCTGGTGTTGGCTATTTGAATAAATATCACTTATACCTGATATGGGTAAATTATTTCTAAGTAACACGAGAAAATTTCAAGAAAAAATCAAAATCATTTCCGAAAATAAGAAAGTTTTTTGCAACCCACCCAGACAACCCAAAACCCAAGTCGCGACCCGATGTTAAGAATCGCTGCTTTAGAGTAATCGGTAAAACACTAGCCATGCAAACCAAAAGAATCGGGATCAAATTTTGGTGGTAAAAACCACACGAATTTATGTCCGTGTTTAAATGAAAGATACCATACGAATTTTAACTTAAAAAACCTTACGAATTTAAATAATTTATTTGTGTGCATTAATCAATTCTACATCTAGGCAATAAAAAAAGTAATTGGTAATTATTGGTGTAAATATAAAAATCTGGTGTGATACACGATCACAACTTCCTTTTATAGTGATCTTATAATCAGTAAAAAAAAATTCAGCTTACTTACTACATTATATAAAAAACAAAAAAAAAAGAAACCCATTTTAGAGTTATTCAACTGGAAAAATCTCTTATCTCGCATCAATACACATTAAAAATGTAATAAAAATGTAACGTTTGAAAAACATCGTTAGAGCCGTTTTTCAGAAAATCGAAAGAAAACTGAGAAATCACAAGAGTCAACATCATACTTTCGGTTATGTGATTTTCGTCTAAATCTTGCTGTCGCATCTATATAGTATACAAAACTTATATATGAAGTTTCAACGTCATATCTCTTTTAGCTTTTGAGATATTTTGTTCACACACAGACACTTAGACACACAGACAGACAGATAGACCAATGAACAAAAATATGTTTTTGGGTTCAGGGGACTCTACTACGTGAAGATCTGTTAAACACTTCTATTTCGAATTTTTGGGGTGAATCCAATACTTCCTTTGTTGTAAAAGGAAGTAAAAACTAAAACAAGCAAGCAGTTTTTCTACCTGATATGGCATTGAAAGTGGACTCTTAGGCATGAAAGACGTAAATCACGTTGGCACACAAGATTCTCCTTTGTTTATTAAACATATGAACTAGGAATGTTGAAATAAGTTTTCGAACAGGTCTTGAAGATTTGATTGAGAGTTTTAAGAGAGCTTCACACGAGTCCAATATAGTACAGGGTTATTCTAAATAATGGACCCATTTTTAAAAATTCGTATTTATTAAAGTACAAATCCAAAATGAACAATCTTTATACCAATGAAAAGAACTGTAACTGGAACAACGTACCTGGACATGTTGGAACAATGGCTGTTCTCTCAAGTTATGGAAGATTCTCAGGATTTCATTTTCCAACAGGATGGAGCTCCGCCCCATTGGCACCTCGATGTACGAGGCTTTTTGAATGAATCCCTTCCTCAGCGCTGGATAGGTCACAGGGGAAATGAAGACCTAGCTCTACACTTCTGGCCACCGAGATCTCCTGATCTCACCCCATGTGACTACTTCTTATGGGGTTATGTTAAGGATGCTGTTTACGCCCCGCCTCTACCAACAACTCTGAACGATTTGCAGAACCGTATCACTGCTACCGTGCACTCAGTAACAGCAGATACGCTTTCTCGTGTGTGGGATGAGTTTAGCTATCGCGTAGATGTTTTCCGTGCAACGAACGGTAGACACATTGAACATTTATAATGTATTAAAAAAAAACTTTGAAACTTCCTCTTTTCGTTAGTATAAAGATTGTTCATTTTGGATTTGTACTTTAATAAATACGAATTTTTAAAAATGGGTCCATCATTTAGAATAACCCTGTATATTACATACCGAGGCGGAAAGGGATTGCATCCCTGTCGAAAGAACTATAGTTTATCGAGAGGGGATAGCCTCGAGGTGAACTAGTTCTCCAGACACAGGAATGGAATTTTTGCCGAGGTTTGTATACTATTTTATTAACAATCATCTAATTTTAAAATGAGCTACAATTGGATTCTGAATAATAAATATCCTGATGTAGCAAATATTTTTCATACCTCTTTCTAGGTTATCAGTCTTGCGACCGGTTTGTCGCAGATTTCCATATTTGTCTGTCTAAGGCTTTGTTTTTCATCATTTTATAACTACTACTGCCCTAGTCCAATATTAATTGTTTCATATATTGTAGATGAGGTCTTTTTCTTGGGTTTTTCCCGGATATTTATCCTTGGATTAGTGTTTTTAGTATTCCATTTCTTCTCATTATGTGGCCTATCATTTGCATTCTTCTCTTCTTTAGATAACTCAAAATTTTCCTTTCTTCCCGAATCATTCTTAGCACGTCCCCATTTGTTTTTATTTGGGCCCAAGGAATTTTCAATATTCGTCTGAAGCACCACATCTCGAAAGACTCAATTTTTCTTTGGTCTGCTTTTTCGATGGTCCACGTTTCGCAGCCATATAATGTTAAGCTCTATATGTATGTTTTTGTAAATTGTTTCTTGGTATCTATCGTTAACCCGTTGGACGTAAGCAGTTGTTTCCTTTCGTAGAAGGCTCTTTTAGCCATATTTAGCCTGTTGTTTATTTCTCTCGTGCATCTTCCATCTTGTGTGATTATACTCCCCAGGTATTTGAATTCACTCACAGCTTGCAGCGTCTCCCCTTGAATGGAGATGTTGTCCACCTTTTGGTTCACTTCATTTGTTTTGGTTTTGTTTAACTTTATGTTATAGTTTCTAAATACCTTGTCCATATCTTCCAATGCTTGTCTTAGCTCTTCTTCCGATTCGATGATTAGTGCTATATCATCCGCGTATCTAATTGTGTTAATTCTTTCCGCGTGGATGTATACACCTGAAGTCTGCGTCTCATTAAATTCGTTGATGGCTTGTTGTATGTATATATTGAAGAGCAGCGGTGATATTTTTCATACCACGAAAACAAAAAAAATATAATAACTGTTAAAATACACAAAAGAGTGTCAGCTCAAAATCAAAAAAATAATAATGTCGCGACTTGTTACTCCATACGAGAGGCAGCAGAAAGGGCATCTAAAAGTTTGTTGCCTGAAAAAAGCAGGGGAAGGTATGAACTTGTCTAGCAAGAATTTAAAGATTGGTGTAGAGCGAAGGAAGTGAATACTGTCTCTTCAGGTTTGTAATATTTTTCGGGGTATGTAATAATTTACCGGCTAGTTTCAGTAATCATCTAGTTCCCAGCTGTTGTCATGTCATTAAATTGATACATTTCAATATAATTGCGAATAAATGTCTCTAGTCACAAGTGGGGCACAGTTAAAACGCGAGTGTACCATATTTTATCTACCATAGAATCTCGAAACACGGTAAATATTTAAAAAAATGTAAATTAGGATTACCAGTAACAGTTCTTCGACCTCAATAATGACATGGTCCAATCCCGGAAGTCGTTTTTTACTTACCAGTAACCGGTCATAATTTTACGTGGTTAAAAATTTTAAAACACGTTGCTACTGACGATGTGGACTAATGAAAACATGTTATTAAACAGTCGTTTTACAAACTTAAAACTGCTAACTAAAAGTCAATTTTACACACTGTCGTAGGTCGTAGATAAATAAAGTTTATATAGTAGTTATTTTATCTATGATGGTTTAGATTGTAGAGAATATGTTTAGCATGCAGAAAGACTTGAGTTTGTTTTCAAGGAAAATATTCAGCATAAATATTCTGTGAAAATATATTCAGGAAAACATTTAATGGCAATAGTTTATATGGAAAGCATTCTTAAAGCTCGGTCGAAACTTTTAAGTGAGTGGAAAGTCTTAACAAAACCCGAACAAAGCTAATTTGATACATCAAGAGATAGTCTTCAATGCTACTACTAGCATATTACAGATTGGATGAGCGGATAGCGTACTGGACTAGCGTGCGTCGGGACCCAGTAAAACCAGTAGTAAATAAAATGTTATTTCGTATGAAAAATAATAATAACGTTTTTTGCAGAAGAAACAACTTCTAGCAGGATTTAAATGGAGGAAAAATGTAAAAAGAAGAAACAATGGATATGTGAATAAAGGATCCAAAAGCTGTGCAAAAGTTTGCTGAAAATAATAAATTTATTTTTTGTTTCTTTTTTAGCATTTTCGAGCTTCGGCAAGGCCTACTACTAGTAGCAGTAGCTGTAGTTCTGTAAGGCTTATCCCAACTGTTCACGTTTTCATCGTACTGGCGAAAGACGACTTCGTGAGGTTAAATATTTACGAATAGCGTCGCTAAAGCACTTCACATGTATTTCGATAAGACTTTGCATAAGCAACATTGCAGGAGAAAAGTTAGCTTCGATAGACCCTTATGCAGGTTAAATTGTTAGTTGGGCACCCTGTATAGTGCGTATATTAGTTATCAATTTTCTTTGTAAAGTTGGTAATGAGGTGATACTATGTAATTACTGTAAAAACCTAAACATTTTAGAAACGTTGCTGAAGGAATAGTTTTTAACCTTAAAATAGCAAAGTTATTCATAATGCAGGTTATGTTCACTCAGTTAACAGAACGCTGTACATATTGTTTATTAAAAAAGCTTATTGAAAGTTTAAAAACTGAAAACTGTGTTGGGGACCTTTTCAGCTGAAGTTAGTTTAGCTGGTTGCTGCACTCACACATAAATAATACAGTGTGATCAACAAAAGTTAATGTCTAGAGTGCTTTGGCGCCATATAATTTAAATGGAGCCACAGCACTCTAAACGTGAAATTTTGTTGATCACCTGATATATTATACAAAGAAAATTAACAAACTAATATAATCCTCAAACTTATATGTATATCTAAGCAGTTTTCTAAACAACCATAGTAACCGTTAACGCGACTGCCGATATGGTGACAGCGGCCCGACGTCGTAATAGCTATTTATGCAACGAGTAGTTAAAGTGCCACTTTTTTGCAGGCGTGAGAAAGTTTAAAGAATGAGCCGAAGGCTAATTCTTTAAATCTCACAAGTGCAAAAAGAAGCTATAGATACGAGTTGTATGCATAATTTTTTCTACTACCACATATTTATGCTAAAAGAGAATTACAAAATGTCAACGTTATTTTATAATAAAAAAATCCTTAAAAATCATGTCAGGTATGTGTTCATTGTTTTAAGTTGAAAACTCACCAAATTTAATAAATAGTTTTGACTGAAGTGTGCAATAAAGTGACAGATGTGTGCAATAATATTTTTATTGCATAGTATACAACAATAATATGCTTTTGACATATGGAAAGTGTCAAATAATAGCCCCCTTTAGGAAATGATAGTCGAAAAACCCTTTTTATAAAGTGCTTTTACCTGCTTGGTTTCTCAGGCGAAGAACAGTCTCGGATGTGGACATTCTATGAGGGATTACGATGTTCGTGAGCTATTTGAAAATCTTTTGCTACAGCGATAAAAATATAAACCAAGAAAAACATTTTATTTGATTTCTTAATTAATTATAGATTAATACTTGTGTGACGTGTGGTGTAAATACGCGACCATACAGATACAGTAATGTTTGCAAGTCTAACATGCTCGATATTGCTTACTTTCATATTAGTCAAGTAATTTTCAACTAGAAAATCTTGAATTAGCTCGGTGTTCATACATCTTCCTCTGTCAGCTGGAGCTGCATCACAGATTGTCTTAAAAATTCTGATTAAACCCGTGCAGCAAGTTCAGCTGTAATATCGCTACTCAAAACCAATCAAACGCCGTGCTAACAGTGAAGCATCTTTTCATATTATTCGAAATACTGATAAAGAACGAAGCGCTTAAAATGTTTACTTTGTAGAACCTTCTTCGATCCCTCAGGCTAATTATGCATGGCGCCTAGCTATTAATTTCTGGAAATTCTTGCCCATTCCGCTTAATATCATTAAATTTCTCGTCACTACAATTTGGTTGTAGCAGCCGAATAGGATTATATCCGAAATGTAAATTTCGAAACCTACTCTAAGTACTGCTGGGATTATGAACGGATTTTTGTAGTTTAAGTAGGAAGTTGGTACACGCAAAATCCATAACAGCAATTGCGTTCAGCGGATTAACAATTAAATTTCGAACTGCCGTGTTTGTCGCGATAATTTAAAAATAACACATCTGTTTGTGTTGGCGTTGCCGAGTAAAATAATTTTTGGTATAATCTCGCTGAGTGTGGACGAAAAGAGATTAACGGATGTAAGTGCAATTAAAAAAGTGAACCGAACCGGATTGCCTCGCGCGAACTCATACTTACATCGCGAACTTCGCTTTTTTATCGAATTTCCTGTCAAATATTATTCCCTATGTAATCCGAACGGATCCAGCATCTGGTGGCAAACTCTAAGCAGTAATTAAATATGAAAAGAAGTACAGGTTTCCACAAAGGAGAAGATAAACAAGTAGTTGTCAGTGCGAACTTTAATTAAAAGCCTTTATTGTCGAGAGCTGTAGTTAAAGTCAAATACAAAGTCGCTTCAGTGGTTGTGACGAATCTTAACATAGGAGGATTTAAGGTTTATTGGGAGTATAATCTTGTATTAAGTTTTAAATTCAACAAAACGCTTGCAAACGAATCTAAACTCCGACGCAAACAAATAAGAGAATGCTGAGCTGAAATTTCGAGCAAAGTTGATTATAGGATAGTATCACTTATAACTTGATATTTACCCTGACTCCAGAAATCAAGTATAAGACGTACTTTGCTCGGATTACGGACTAAGATACCTTTATCAGACATAATTACATCAAAATCTCTTTAAAAAAGGTAATAAGTCCCCAACCATTCTAAAATAACGCACGGATGACGGATACCGCAAAATACTCAAGGGAAGGTTGATAAATGAAAGGGTTTGTTATAGCACATATTAGTCTTTAAAAGGCTTTAGATCATGTCCTGTAACACGAAACTTTTTGACCCTTACTTTGTTTCGAAAGATAATCACCTAACATAAAGCAATTAACAGTATCAGTGTCAGGATTATATGACGCGAAATTTAATTTTGTGGTAATTGTAAAATTATGTTAAATTTCAAAATATACCCGAAGAGATATTTATTAGAAATGTTCCTTAGAAACAAAAGGTTATACATGTGGAGCACGTGAAATTACATTCCATTTTTACTAAATTAAGTGTTCAAGCATAGTAGAAATTCGAGCAGCTACTGAATTATTTATTTATTTATTTCGTACTCAGCCAACAGCCGTTAGGCCAATTATAGGCGTCGCTGTACACTTACACTTTAACTAATATTAAAGGTTTAAAAATACTTAAATATTATAACTGAAACTACACACAACATTATTTTTCATTGGTAATTCATTAAAACCAAAAAATATTACTGTAATGTAAATTTACAGTTCGACTAGATTTAAGGTTTTACAGATTTGCCCTGGCCATACTATTAAGGACATTACATTAATTAGCTACCGTGCATCCATTCACACTGTTTAATGTGTTTGATTTTTATTAGAAATTATTGTTAGTAGTGCAAACAAATGAAACAACATAAATTACTCTGTCAGATCAGTCGAAGTTTTGTTGAATTTTAATGCATCAAATAAGTTTAGTCGTGAGGCTTGAATGGGATATATCGGACATATTGAGATGGTATTAAGCCCACAACTTGATTGATTCAATAAAGCCAAGCATAGTGAAAATTGTGAGGAATCTGAAAGATGAATTAAGTAAGATGAAAGATAACAGAATATTGCAAAGAGCAATTCGAGAAGCAGGCAACAGGAAAGAAAGTAAACGAAGAAAAATGGTGGAACTCTAATATGCCAGTGCGTTAATAATTAATAAGAATAGTGCAAAGCAGAGCAGTGACCAAACAATAAAAAACGTGTGTGTGTGTGACGCAATAGAACAATTTTAGCTATAAGAAAAAGACAATAATCCAGATTTTAAGAAAAATGGTAATTCTAATTTATGTACTCAAATTTATTTCTTTTTATGTCCATTAATTGTCAAACCTAATTTTCATTAACATAAGCATAACACCGTATCCTAGCAACTTGATGCTATTTTATTAAACGAGAGAACAAATGAATTAAAATTATTACATGCTTGTCAGATTTGTGCTCCACATTCAAATACAATTTTACAATATTAAACGAGCATTTTACCAGTTTAAAAGTGTTGCGTTTTATTGCCAAAGTGCCCAAGTGCATCTACAAGTGTTTGCAGCAGTGTCCGCAGCATAAAAATTAAAATTTATCTGATGACATTTACGAGGACATCGGGAGCGAGCACTTCAAAATTTTGAGGCCCATCTACCAGCGAATAAAGCATCCAAAACAAGAGGTCAACAATCCAGGAAGTCAGCAGAATGTGCAGGAGCATCCCGAGAGAAATTTGCAACCAGGCTGAAATATCAACAGCGTCACTACGACCAGCTTACGAGCAACATCGGCGAAATGTTAACGAGGTAGGATTCTGAGTTTTTAAGTGTGGGGGCTCCGATTAGCTGTCAAAATCCAAGATTAAGGGCTTAAGAACGAGTCTAGCGCATTACCGGAGGTGCAACTACGCTGTAATTTGCGTAATAAGCAAGGCGTCATCAAATTTTGCAAATTGGCGAAAGTCCCAAGCGAGCAGAAACAAACCTGATGTTTTCTCGTATTTTCACGAGTTTAAACTTTCAAGAATCGTTATTTGCACTGGGCGAACATTTTGTGTAATTTGGCAGATTGTGAAGATTTGAACTAACTCGCGTATTTGAACTACTGATTTAGAATTGCTGGCTATAGTAAAATTTAGACCAAATTTTAAAAATATAGACAACTTTGGAACCTAACCTGAGAAAGAGCTTATGTTTTTCCATTGAGCTAGCGTAACAAATAAATTGCAATTAGATAAAATAGAAAGAGGGACATGCAACCATTTATTTGAGTAATTGAGGGTTACATTTCAATTTTAACCAGCCTAAATTTACCCACAGATAAACTTTGAGCAGGGCATAATATTAACTTATTAAATAGTACTTTTATTTGGCATCCGAAACGTATAGTATAGACTTTTCATTATAATGATTGGCGCCCAACGTGGGGCTGAGACTTTTCATTATTACAATATATGTGTGTACAAGACGTGCAAAAATAAAATTTTGTTTATTTTTGTTTTAACTGAGAAATAGATAAAGATAGCAGTTTGTACATACTCAGAAAAGTTTTGAGCGCGAGCTAAGGGCACGACCTACGACAGAACTTCGATCGGAGCATCCTGGGGAAACTATGGAATTTGCTTGTAGATCTGCACGGCCTCTTAAAAATTGGTTAATTTTTTTTAAAGTGGGCTTGTCAATGTTACTTCTGAATTCTTCCCAGTCGCGTAATGAAACTGCATTCAACTTTCCAACACCAATATGAATTACTAAAGTATCGTACTGATCTACTGGTTTATTTAATTTTTCCAATGATCGTAACTGTTTTTAATAAGAATTAATTAAATTATGTAATTTTATCACAGACTCTTTACAAATTGATTGCAGACTGAATAAAGTTGTAACATAATTAATGATTAAAGTAGTAGAAGTAAATACATTAGAACTCAGTTATAAATAAATATAAGCAACTTAACCTAACTAAATTTTCCAGTGGGTTTTGTTTTCAGATATTGCATTTAATAAATTACTTAATAATAATTTAGGTAGTGCAATGGACAGCATCTTTCAAAAACCACTGATAAAAGTTGAAGAAAATAAAGTAGATGCAAACTTACATGAGACTGTTGAGGGCACAATCGACGACATATCACAGATTGAATATGAAACAGGAAGAAGTTAATATAAAAGACGAATTGCTTGCTACGTATGAACCAACACGCTTTGCGTGTATTTGATATACCCGTGTCTCTCACTTTTCGTTAGAAGTTAAATCCAATGTAATTGGCAAAAATGCGTTTATGATTATTTTCTTATTTGTTTTTGTAACATCTAAGAGTTTTTCGAATATTAGCACGAATTTTTCGAAGACGCCGGTGGATGCACGATAAACAGTAACAATGATGGTATTTTCGTCGTCCATTTTGATCTCCGATATCTCACAATATGAGAAGACCTACAATATCTCAATTCCTGGAGGACTTCAAAGAATGTAAGGGATATCGACGAAGAAATTATGCTTGCTTTTTTCATGAAAAGGTTAGTTTTTCCGAATACATTTATACGTGCCAATGTTGGCTGTGGAAAAATAAAAAATTCCCCCAATTTAAACGCGCATCTTTTGTGATAGTTGTCAATTTTTTTTACCCCCACCTCTTTTCGTAATGACGTCATCGCCATTTTTTTTAAATGGCAGGCACCACTTTTTTCTATAGAATCTGATTCTGCTTGAAATTCTGCGGTTGGGCGATATTCATTTGATTAGTTAGCGACACTATTGGAATTTATGAAAAAAACTGATTTATGAAAACTGAAAAAACAAAATCGAGATAGCTGTGGAATTTTTATGAATTTATTTAAAACAAATGAACAACAATTTATCAAAACGTCAAATAAATAAACTATCAGTTGATAAAAATTCGACAGCTATCTCGATTTTTTGTTTTAAATTTTTCATAAATCAGTTTTTTTCATAAATGCCAATAATGTTGATAAGCAATCAAATGAACATCGCCCAACCGCATATTGCTGTATGTAGAATTTCAAGAAGAATCAGATTCCATAGAAAAAAGTGGTGGCTGCCATTTAAAAAAAATGGCGATGACGTCATTACGGAAAGAGGTGGGGTTAAAAAAAATTGACAACTATCAGAAGATATGCGCGTTCAAAAAATAAGGTCGACCTGTCCGAGGATTTTGGCCGTAAATGATCGGGAAATTTTTTATTTGGAGCGTTCCACAGCCAACGTTCGCACTGTAAATTTTCAAGTTTTATCTTTATATTTGATTACAGGCTAAGAGACTCAAATCTTCCAGGCTGTGGTCAACATACTCAATGTTGAAAAGTACGTTGAGACTGAAAGAAAACCTCGACATATCGAATTATGGGAAGTTACAGTTATATTTAAAGCGCTAAAGTGAGGGATATAAAGCAAAAAAAAATCAAAAACTCTATCGCAGGATGATGTGACAAAATTTTTGACAAAAGCGCCTGACGATACCTTTCTGCTGATTAAAGGGGCGTTAATTTTCGGTCTGTATGGTGCATGTCGTAGTGAAGAGCTAAGAAAGTTAAATGTGGAGGATATCCAGAATACCGGCTATATTGGTTGTCCCCCTCCATGACACTACGTTATGACGGAAATGAGAGAAATTAATGAGATTGAGTTGTACAGGAGATATGTAAGCTTACATCCAAAACATATCAATCACTCAAGATTCTTCATATTTTATATGAACAATAAATGTACAGTGCAACCTGTAGAGATCCACAGTTTCCACAAGATACAGAAGAAAATTGCCCGTTATTTGAAACTACCCGATCCAGACTGTTACACTGGACACTGTTTACGTCGAACGTCAACTACTTTTCTTGTTGAGGGTGGAACGGACATCAGGAGGCTCAAAAGTCATGGAGGATGGAGATCAAATATGACTCCAGCAGGATATATAGAAGAAAATATTAACAATAAAATGACGACTTCGAAAATGATGTTTAATCAGCCATCATTTTCAGACAGTGGATGCCAGAATCCATCAGATTTTGTCCTAGAACCTACTGAATTACAGTTGGCTCCTGCATGTAGCGATTCATCATTTTCTACATCAAATGGAGGAGTTAATCAGAATGTATTATCAAAATCGTCACTATCATTTAATGATTTACAGTTACAACAGCGTAAAAGTATAAGTTTCTCTAACGTTAATAGTTTAATATTTATTCCAATAAATAATTAATAATTGTTTATTTTTTGTTGCTATAAAGAAATGGTTACTATAAAGAAAAGAGATACTTTTCTTTGCGATTTGTAATAGAGAAATGTAGTCCATTTCCACTGAGTGTCCGAAAAAACCTATTTTCTAGACTGGTCACAAAAAAGCAATTTCTAACTTGTTTATTTGGGTTTCCAAGGAAGACCAGCTGTAAGTATTCAATACTTACAAGCTGACTGGAGACCTCTTAACCATTTCAAAATTTATATTAATTATTTATTATTGTAATTATTGTAATTTTATTATTAAATTGTAATAATTTTTGTTTATATGGAAATGGTTAATAAAAGTATTATTATTATTATTATTATTTATTAGTTGCTAGTATACGCATTTATATAAAAAAAGTAAAAACGATCTTATAAATCGACAAAATAGATTTAGTAAGTAGTACAAACCAGAAAGCTAAATCAACGGATTATATTGATGATCATTTATGAAAACCCTATCGGTAAACTTTTATTATCCAAAATTGAAAGATGGGCACATTTATTTAAAGCACTGTTATGCCTCTTGCGCCCAAATCAAAAGCTCTAGTACCTCTGACATTCCAAGCGGGAACAATCCAAGAATTCAGTTTACTATATGGATTTAAATTGATCATCTTCAATTGCGAGGGTGATTTCATATATAATGCACAAGATGGCATCACTGCAAAGTGAATGATGCAGAAGCGAAAACTCCTGCAAGTTGGACATTGTAACATTACTGAAACAAAGATTTGACGTTGAAGACCAAGACTTCAAGCGTTGAATTCCCTTTAGTACCCATGCGTGGACACCGTTTTTCCTATCTGGAAAAGTTTTCTGCAGCAGTTATCGTACACATCCGCGAACTGAATAAAAGTGGCACCCTTAATAGAATAGCCAAGCTTCCAAAACGTTCAGACGTAGGGGACGACGTAGAAAGATTGTAATGAGATACTGGATAAAATAAAATATACATGTACGTAAACAAATAATGTACATTATTTACGTGAATCACTCACGTAGGATTACTTTTTATTTAACCTATTCTTCAAAACTTGTCTAATATTAATTTTTATGGTACGTACATTTTTCCAAGGTATCAATCTTAAAAGCTGTTATCGTTGGTCTTTACTTACGTAAGATATTCAGATGCTGCAAGAAAGATGGTTTTCAAAACGCTTCCCTCTCCAAGTTCATTTATCGGGAACACGTTGTTTCAACAGGCCTACCTGTTATGAATGCATAGGTAGTAGGTGATCTGTTACTCCACAATCTGTGGATATAAAAATTAGTATCTAACATTAATATAATAGAAAGCATTGATACACAATTACTATACGCAGAATAATCGTAAAGAGTTTTTATATAATATTGAAACGGGAATCTGGCCGCCATTGCCTGTATATTTTTATAGTTACACATATAGTCAGTTGGAGCAGTTTTACATCGTATTATTTGAATAGATTTAACTTAGACGCCAATAGGCATCCATCCGGCAGAATCGTGCCGTAGTTTTGTTTGTGCAGTGATTTTAACAATATTATGGAAGTAAGGTGTTTTACGCTAACAACAGAAATTGGGTGTGCCTTCAACTTAAAGCACAAATCGCACGTCCACAACTGCAATTTGTGACGCAGCTGTTCTTCAAGAGCCTTGTTTTCGGATCAGGTCCCTGCGTCTTTATGCGGGTTCGAAATAATAGTCAGTTGAATAGAAGCTGACAGCGTCCCCACGAGGCCCCGCAATTCAATGAAGCGCACAACTTTCACAGCGAGGTCAACTCCAACTCCAGTGAGCAGCATGAGGCAGAGTGTCTCAAGTCTAAAGCAGTGAATTTGCGTACCTACACAATTATTAAATGTTGATGCTCTTCACAGTTTGGCCGACTCCATTAAAAGAAAAGTTTTAGTGGCTTCAACAGATAATGAATGCATCAAAACTGTAAAGATATGGAACGAAAATACGCCTACCGGTCTTTTGCGCAAAGCTGCTTCACATTGTTCGATACGAGTCGACTTCCTGTGGAGGGAAAAGTAATATTTGTTGTGTATAACACTTTATTGAAAAAAAAACAATATCAAAAAATTTACCGCTGGACGTATTGAAAACAACCCAATATTTACGAAGACTACTCAGGGAACCACAAAAAAATTGGTTGACAGTAAATGGTTAACTTTTAATAATAATAATCCAGACAGTGTCCAGTACGGTAAATGCAAAGTCCATGAGGGAAGAACAAGAACAACAAGAAGAAATGCATTAAAAAAGAGTTACTTCTTCGTTACATTAATGAAGAATTTTCTAAGCATGAGAACAAAGTCTATTGCAATTGACAGATTGACACCCAATCCAAATTAGTACCATGCATCATCCAAAGAATGGAAAAGTCTTTTAAAAACATTGAAATTAACCCCAAGGAAGTGGAAATAAATTATCATTCGACGAGAGAAAAGGCGGTTTCAAACTTGAATAAGTATTAGAACAGCAGCTAAGTAAAGTTAACGAGTAACCCGCAATCCATTCGGGCTTATTTACAAATGAACAAGGAACACTCTCAGAAAATTGTAGATGTTATGCGGAATAGGAAAATGGAAGCTGAAAATACAATTACTTGTACTATAGATGGAGATATTTAAATTGCTCTTCAATTATTTATCCACCTGCCGACTATAAAACCCGTTCATCACAGAGAATTTGAGGTGTGCAGACGCGTTCTGGTTCCGTTTTGAAATTGACTGGATGGATGATTGCATTCCCTTCCGGTTTCTTATTGAGGTTAGATTTTCCCGGCGTGATAGAGTAATATTGCATGTGAATTGGCCTCCGACTGAGGCAGTCGCCAAGCCATCTGTGAGGTGAGATGCTTATGCATATTTGAGGCGATATCCAGAGACGAGGGTTTCTGCTTTGGAACGTGAGCTGGAAGGATTTTATTTTTGACCTGCTTGTACTTGATCTGAAAACCACACGTTTGGTTATGAAGTTGCCACTTTTCTCATGTTGAATTGCAAATTTTTTTATTGCATGGTTCTGGAAGCTAGTTGGGATGCCCTAATTCTGAAGAGGGGAGGGGTTCTGAAAATATTTTGCCTGATTACAAGTGAAAATGGTTGCAAATTTAGAGCCGGCGACTAGTTTTGGGGGAGGGTATCCGGGAAGTAATTACTTAGAGCATCTTTGGAGAAAGTTGTGACCGAACATGACTTAGTTGTGGGTGCTTCATTGAATTGATGAACCGATGATGCGGGGCAGGTATTTTCGGCTGTAATATCGGCCAGTAAATAAAGTCGCTGATTGGCTAATCTATTTTTACACTGTTACCCACATAGCGTAGAAGCCTAATAATTTAATATTGAATTATTGCGCAAATGTTTGTGTAATTTTGATTTAGTGTAAGGAAATGCAGGCCCCTGAATAATTTCAACTCCTTATAGAGATATTATATTTCATTTGGGAAGTGTGAAACCTAATCAGTTAGTGAGATTATTTTATTACAAATTGCTCGCTCTAATCCTTTTTGGCAGTAACCAGTGTAATTAGTCCCAGTACAATTTATTAAGTAACGCGTTGCATTTGAGGCTCACATTAAAACTTATAGTTATGAATATTTATTTATTAAGTATGGTCTATGAGATTTACGTATTTATGTGTTAATTTTTAGTCCTTCCACACTTAATTGTTTTACTTCGACACGAAGTGTACGAAGTATTGAAATTCCCTCATATCGAAAACCACTCTGAGTCAAATATCTCTAAAATTCGAGCCAACCGACTAATCAACCCACTATATCAAATCTCCGTCTCGGCTGTGCGGATCTTTTTGGTGAAGACCCCAGCCCACTAGATCCCTCCCCCGTATTGGGGGGGGTGCCTAAACGTGCTGTGCGGGGTATGTATGTTCGTATGTGTACACGATTCCGGTCGCCAGGAACCTTCCTGAAGTCTTGGATCGTTTTCATACGATAGATCTTCCGAAAATGAAGGCAACATCAACTTTTGAGGTATGGTCGTCGGCAAAAAATTTTTTTTCAGGGCATTTTTTTATAAATAACTGGTTCATAACATTTCATTGTATTAGCGAAACGGAGTGATGTTGAGTGTCGAAGTATTCTTGGAAAGCACGGAAGGGCGCTTTTCTTGGGTGGGGGGTACCGTATATTTATAGTTGTTTTTGGAACGCCACTAATTACATATCCTTTTATAGATTTGTTATTACACATTTTAGTGACTATCATTATACGATATTCGCTACTCTATAAGTGTATTTAATCTTTGGCTTCCATTGAGTCAGTTAGTGGTTAGTCGTCTCAACTATCCAGAGTTGAACGTGCGAGTAGAACCACTTGACTCCCTTGAATTTAGTTCACCATTGTTTAAGGTAAATCGAACCCGACCCGTTTTCTCGAGTTTAGCAGATGGCATGTATCCTTTTGAGAACGGTAAAAAAATCGTAATAGAATAATACAAATTATTTAAAAACAAAAATTACATACAACTGAAATTTTGTAGTTAATTAATTGTTCATATTTAGTAATTCAATAAAAACGTATTTTAAAAAAAATTTTGGTTTTTCTACGGATCCGGTAGCACTTCCTATTGGTTGCCTAGAGTATTTTACGATTTTCAATAATCTTGCAAAAGCGCTCTACAGTCAATGCTTGAGCGATCGACGCTAGAAATTTCAAAGTAATGAAAATTTTATGTTAAAATGTTTTGTGTAGTACTCGAGAGCCGAGGGTAAGAGAAACCAACAACTTAAAAGCGACTTTCAGTTTTATATTTTTTATCATCTTTCGAATAACTAAGTATCAAACCAATAATTTGCTAGTAATATTTGTTTTTTGATGAATCAGGAGGATTACAGAGCAACCCTGAAATGGGCCGAAAGGATTAACAATGAAGTAGAACAACAGAATTAAAATGAAATTAATTGTCAACAAGGAAAGTCCATAGCAATCATAATAGAAAGTATTGTAAACAGCTGTAACGTGTTTTAAAGTGTAAAAACAAATATGATATCCGTACATAAATCTAAAAAGACATTAAGAACATCGACTGTGTGTAATAAGAAACTTAACTGACTTCAACATTGATACTCGTAACGTGTTTACGTACCAAAGGCGCAATACAAAACTACTGCATCTACTGAAACACCGAGATATCGCAACGTCTGATCTTAAATAGCTCTGAGGGATAAATTAGTCAGAACTTCGTTTTTTACACAAAGTAATTGCCTAAGGAAAACAAAATTGCTATTTCATTGCGCTTCCAAAGAGTATGTAAATTTACACAATGAACTAGGATGGAGGATTGAGAAGTGTATACTACTTACTTCATTTTATCACATGGTGTATTCATGGAAGCAGCCGTTTAGAGAAACAGTGATTACTGTTATTAAAATAAAGCAAAATGAAGCAATTATCACAAACATTTTAATTATTTTCAGTAAAGATTCCTGTATTGCATTAGATACATCCAATATTCGGCAACGTACAAAAGTATAACATATTATAATTATTACAATTTATTATTCAATCGTAGCGTAATTTTATCAAGTAGGTAAAATCAAAAACTATTGTTTTCTCATCATCTGCACTAATTAAGTACCTAATTTAAAAAATGTTGTCTAAATGCAGCTCTTTAAACTTCAGCGAAATAAGAGGACATAGGATATTCCATTATAAACGTAGCCTTTGAATACCGCCCCGAAACATTAGAAATAGGATTTACAACACTTATCTTTCGATTTCAAAATCGAATATAAGATTTCAACATAATTAAGCAACATCCATTATACAAGTGCCTAGGTTTGATTTTGAATTCAAGGCCACCTATATTATACCTGAATGCTTTGGTGTCTATAAAACACATATACACAGTCACATAAATATTGTTTTTGAGTACTATACCATATATGTTACTATATCAAGATAAGTTAAGAGAAACGTAAAATTTTGTTTTTAATTAAGTTACTAAATTAATTTTCAAAAAGCATTTTTCAAAATGAAATTAGTATTAGTCAAGTTCAAACATTAAAAAATTTGTATTAAAGAGGTGTGACGTTTCGCTGAGAGTTTCAGCTACTTCAAACATTTAAAAAAAATTACATTAAAAAGACAATTACTTATTGGATGTATCTGAAATGAAGAACAATTATGGTTAGACAGGTGAAAAAATAAAAACCTCCCTTTTAACGTTACCTGCTAATTGAGTATTATATTTTTAGGTAGTTTACTTTAGGAATCCTTTTTCCTTTTAAAGTGATATCTTCGATTATTTTTATTTTTAAAATATTGTGTTTAAAATATTAAACTTGGTGGAAATCATATTTATTAGTTTTTTTAAGAATGTTTGCTGAATGAAGTCTACAAACAGTTTTAAAATACGTGGAATTGAAAAGAAAAGTTTCAAAGATTCTCTGCGGGTGTAAAATTCGGTTAAAGTTTTATTTAGTTTGATGGGACATCTTAGTGATACTGAAATAAGGAAATGTTAAGAGAAATTAGTATTTATGTTTTTATTATAGTAAACTGATTACCTTTAGGTGAGTTGTTCCAGTTAAAATTTTTCATTTATGATATTTAATTTTAAAGGCATCCAAAAATGTGGGTTGCTTAACCATAAAATAGTTGCTGCTGAATGTTAGAGGCGAGGGTATTATTATTGTGTTACAAACACAGTGGAAACGATCGCCTCTCTCAGGTACCTTAATATTTTTTTAAATTGGGGTTGACGTCTTGCAAGATGTAATATGTGGATGTAATTGTTTTTAACCATAACATCCTATTGACCTGTCACTTTTACAGTCAAATCGAAAAAAACCTGGTTGACAGAATTCGCAACGACAACATCAAACAACTTCCAAAATAACCCCTGCTAACGATGGACATATCGTTGCAACCCAACTAATAATACTTAGCTGTATACTTGCAATTTCTCAGCTAATATTCAACAAAAACTACATATGGTACACCATAGAGAGTCTGTAACTTTCAAATGGTAATATGGCAATAATGAGCAAGATGGTTTCCGGAAAAAGAATCACTTTTGCTCAAAGAAGTTACAAATGGAGGACTCGTTCTGCTTTAAAGGCTTACAACTTCGGCTCGTTCTGGCTTCCCACAGTATTCAGAACAAAACCATGCCCAGCGATTAGGTGGATTACTGTGGCTGGGCGCATCTTTACCCTTGCGCATTGGCGTTCCAACAAATTTTTACGGACAGCCCTGCTATATCGCAGCGATTTGTCGAAGAATGAAAACGTCAGACGTGGAATCAATCTGGAGCCTGATGCAAGAAGGTACTACTGCATCTTGACAGGATTCGAAGTAAAACCTTGTGGACTCTTCCTCTACTTCAAACACTTGAACTTGGGTACTTCTCCAGAAGGTTTAGTGGAAAGCGAGGGACTACTGGAGATCAAGTGCCCACCCATGGACATTCCGAAGACGAAGGATAATTTCCTCGTCCAGGGCGACCTCAACGACCCCGAGTCCCCTCTCACGCTGAAGCATAATCACAAATACTTCAAGCAACGATTTTTTTAAAATCAAGAGACAAGAGAAGAGTTTCAATACTTTCAAGAAAAGTTTCAAGTTTTAGATAAAGGACTTTGGAAGAAAATGAAGACGTAGCTCATCGAATTTTTTGAAAATGATCTGGTTCTAGAAAGACCCAATTTTTCCCAAACTGGACAGTTTTAGAATACCCCCTATATAACAGGGGCTATGAAATTAGCCGAAGAGAAGAGGCAACGGAAGAAGAAAACTCCGTATTCTGTTGACCAAAGTCAAGATCAAAACAGTGTCACGGTTCCATCATTATTAGTTTTAGTCTCTACTCCGCATACTGCGTTGAGTAGTGAAGTGGTTTAGATGGAAAATTGTGCATTATTTATCGTGTCACATTGTTTATGGTTGTAGTAAATGTTCATTCAACTGAAATCGACCTATTTTATAGTATCGCACTTGATTCCTTATTATTTAACTCAATTCTGAATCTCTGGCAATATTGCAGATTTACGATCAACTTCTTTGCTACCCAGATTTTTAAATGTCTGGAAAATATAATTTTTAAATTCTAGAAATCTTCCGGAATAATCCTTTATTTCTGTAACAATTTTTGTAACTCAGAAACTGATATCAGCTCCCCGTTATGGGAAAATATATTTTATCTACTTCTACTGTACAATGGCCATTAATTATGATTCATAATTCACAGTTTGCAGCCAATCATAAAATTCTATTTTTATTATTCAATAGTTTGCAAGTTCCAATCAATCAGAAAATTCTATTTTCATTATTCAATAAGTTGTAGCCAATCACAAAATTCATTCTTATTATTAAATGACTTTTGAAGTTAACAGCTGTCACAAATGCCATAATTCGGAAATATGAACAGAAGACTCATATTGTATAGGAGTAGATAATAGTATATTATTATACGAGCGATTATGACAGCCATTATTCATGAAGATGACATTTGCGCCACAAGCCGAAGGCGCGTGGCGCAAGTCATCTGAGTGAATAATGGCCATAATCGCGAATATAATACGATATTTTATCTACTCCTATGCAATAGGAGCCTTGTGTTCATATTTCAGAATTATGACATTTGTGACAGCTGTTAACTTCAAAAGTCATTTAATAATCAGAATGAATTTTGTGATTGGCTACAACCTATTGAATAATGAAAATAGAATTTTCTGATTGGTTGCAATTTGTAAACTATTGAATAATGAAAATAGAATTTTATGATTGGCTGCAAACCGTGAATTATGAATCATAATTCATGGCCATTGTGCTGTAGGAGTAGATAAAATATGGTATTATATTCGCGATTATGGCCATTATTCACTCAGATGACTTGCGCCACGCGTCTTCGGCTTGTGGCGCAAATGTCATCTTCGTGAATAATGGCTGTCATAGTCGCTCATATAATAATATACTTTTGCTGGTAACTGTTTGTCGAAAAACTATTTATACAGAAACAATTAAATGGTTGAACATATAGTTGTTGGGAATCGTACTTTAGGAATTTTAAACATCTGTACAGGCACATAAAACTGTCATATTGCCACTGCCAGCTGCAGGTAAAATAGTTGGGAATACAGTATAAATAAATTCTTATTCGTATAAAATGTCTGAAACAGTTTTATTATATCTTTTAATAGGTTACATCCACAATATTAAGCTTTCTGTAATTTAAAAAATCTATCAGTGAAACAGTGGGAAAAAGGTAACAATTTAAGCAGCGTACGTGATAGGAGTTACAATTTTCAACTGCTTGCACGCGTGTTCTTAGAAAAGAGGAGGAACGCTCTTGAAACACCGAGATAATTTCATTTGTTACGCGTGTCCTCATTACCCTAACTTCCACCCAGCGGAAACTAAGAAAGTAGTTAAGTGGCATATGCAGGATTGCCCTAAGCGAAGTCAGCTTAAAATCGTAAACTTATGTTCCCAAGTTTTCAGGAAGAATGTTGCAATCCTAATGACGATGATGAGCTGTAATTAGTAGGAAACTTCTACACGGCGAACACAGTCGCCAGAAATGTGCTCTTTTGAGACTACCGGTTAAAAAGTTATTTTATTCCAATCTTCTATTTATGATGCAAAGAGAGACGGAAAAATAAGTAAAATAAATAAACTGTTATTAAATATAGGGTGCGCAACTACGAAGTTAGCCACAGGTAAATTTGAGTTAAATTTTCTTTGCCTAAAAGGTTAGTAAATACCAAGGTCACACTGAGGTTTGTCAAACAAAATTCAAGCTTTTCGTTTACAATCTTATTTTTAAAATGTAATTAAAATGGAAAACTATGACGATGATTATCAAGTTTTTAGAAACATTGGAAAAGTATTTAGGGAAAATAGAAGCATTCAAATAAACGGTGTAACGTCAAAAGAACCGCTGAGGTAGAGGTAGATACGAGAGAAATTATGAACGATTCGTTGGCTATTTTCTCAAACAAAACAAACTTTATGACTACTTGGATACAATTGCCGGCCGGTCAGTCCAGAAAATCGGCGTGCAGTTCTTTAGGTGCTAACAAATGGTTAAAAGACAAAAGAGCGCCAACGAATCTTTACCAATTAACGACAAGTGTATCGAGGTAGTCAACTGAGAATTCGTAAACTCAAGTAGCGCATAATTTCTGAAAGAAAAGCTCCAGGTAAACACAAGTAGCAGTAACAAATAATAACACCAAATTGCTAATATTACAGAATATAATCACAAATTCAAATGGCACCTAGTACAAGGTAATCATTACAAATCGCAAGTACTTCCTATTGCAAACTTCAAATACTGATTCGTACAAGCTTCAAATAACTAGTGGCCAATTTCAGATGCACCTCAACACATTCCACTTGTGAGGACAAAAGCTTACACAATATTCATAACAAAGGTAGAAACATAATCCAAAACAGTTTAAAATTAAATGCAGTCTTCATTAACCTAGACGCTGTAGTTGGGAAATCAAGTATTCAGGTATGCAGTTCGTGAAGCGAACTGCACAATAGCAGCACTTAAAAGAAAGGAAGACAAAACCTGATCTTAGCTTCCTTTGAGACCCTTATGCACGCTATTTGATGATAAACAGAGGCCCACACATCCGAACGTTAGAATACAGGTGATAACCGCTCGAACCAAGCAAATGGAGACGCGATCGGTCGCGGGGATTGCGTTTCACGGCCAATGCTAAACCTAGGAGTTTCAGGAACTCCAGACTGGTTACTGAAGAAAAGGAAGAACCCAAAATAGACTCATGTCTACTTTCGATAAAAATCGGAGCAAAGAGTTTCGAAAGGACTTGTCCCAGATGAATTTGGGCCACGTGCCGCTAAATGACAAGTGAAGCGCATATAAAATCCGCCAACTAGGGGCGAGAAAATAATTCTCTACAGAACTGCCCGGGCTACAGCAATCCGCAACTTCTGCGGGAGCCACAAACCACGACAACCATATTCTATAACCCCGTAAAGCAGCAAGGCAATTTCAAAGACGCTACAACCAAATTACCATCACAGCGATCGATAAGAAGAAAGAGGCGCGTTCAAACTAAAGCCAACATTAGAGTCGCTTGTCCGCGCTGATAAGAGTCAAGGAAGGCCATGAGTGCGCGAAAATACGAAAACTTGCACCACAGACATTAAAAATATAGACAGCACACATAGCGATCTGTGCAAATAGTAGAATAGCATTTAAACGTAACATGCTCAATGGCTTAGTCAGTAATCCAATTTTTTGTATGGGAGCATCGACCCATTATAAAAGATCACCATATGTTTCCGTGTTAAACTTAAAATAATTGTCTTTTAGGAAACATCACTAACGATAAAATTTTAGATACAACTTTCGTTGCTGACGAAACTTAGTTTCATTTTGATAGTCATACTATTGCCCAAAATATGGTGGTATGCAACGAAAATTCCTGCCGATTTATAATGCTGCTTCTACCAGTTAATCTTTTTTTTTTTAAATGTTAATTCGAATTATTATAATAACTGCATCATGCCCTTAATGCTTTATTGAATAACTGGGTGGTGGAGAGTTACACAATAGGTAAATTTTCATTTGTTTTTCAGTTATATATAATTTGTTTTTTCTATTGAAAATTCTTTTGGCTTTGAGTTTTACAGTTTCAGTTGCCTTTATATATACATGGTAGGCTACGAAACTTGAACGTTTCATGACAACATAGATACCCAATATTTTTCTGAGAGACCTATCGATCATGATGGCATTAAAACAATTGAAAGTCAGTTCCGACAACTGTCAGCTTGAAAACCAGTAATACGGTATAAGCCATAAAAAGGTGATACTAACAAGCAGATAAAAAACATAATTTTCGTTTATGGTGACATCACGTTCCGTTAGTTTTACTAAATAAGCAAGTAACAGTTTCAGTAACAACAACCCTGATGAATACGTCTTTTAGATAAATTTTGGGCGTTGCCGTGGCATGTGTACGGTGAGTTGCAGTTTCAAGAAGGGAAAGGTTCCAACTTTCGTGGTCCATCCTGTATAAAATAACTTAATACATGCGGGTGTTTGAACATGGCCGTATTCTTAAATATTACAGAACACCAAAGTAAAACAATTCCCTTCTGAACAACTTTGTGAATATCAAAGAAACATAATTATTACTTGGCTTTCTGATTTCACTCGGCGCTTTACGTCTTCTCGTACTAGAAGAACCAAGTTTCATCTTTGTTGGTAATATACATCAATTACCTTTTCAACAACCATCAAGAACTTGCTAGTTGCAATAAAATATTGTTTGAAAATATATAAGACTAGAATATTACCCCAGTATGTAACAGCCCATCTGGAATCCCTTGCTTGTTATGCTTATTTTCATACTTAAAGGAAAAGCGAATTTGAATTTTAACGTGTATTTTTTTGTGTATTAGATTTAAGCAGTGTATAAGAGAATAACAAAAGTGTGTAGCACCATCCTTGTGCATGCATCACCTAATTTTCCAGTGTGTGGCGTTACGTCGGGTAGTCTGCAATTGCGGTTTGTTGAGAACTTGAATTAAGCAGTCAGAGCTGCCCAAGGTTGGAGGCGGGGACGTTCTGAGAAATTCCTGCAATAAATAATTGCTGCACACAAATTTAAACTGCAGCGAATAAGCGATTGTGAGTCCGCAAAGGCATTTTTCGGGTGTACTTGTGAGTACACAATTTTGTGCCGTAGTCAAAGATACGTTAGAAGCGTCAATTTTGAGAGACGCCAATTCAGCAGTTTTTAAGACCTCGCCTGCCGTCTGGGATTTGCAGCATCACGTCATTCCAAGTTTGTATGACGCAGTCGAAGCTATGTCCAATTCAAGACTACACAGCAGTCAAAGTTCCGGGTAAATTTGGTATCGAAAGTGTTCTCCGTTTTGCGAGAATATTTTCAAATCTCGAGAGAATGTGTTTTGACGACTAATAATGTGGGTGTAAAATCGCACGCGAATACGAACAAGGCTGACTCCAAACCAAGGACGTCTTTTCAGACATTTTGACAATTGTGTTTTTTAAAGTCGGATGTTTGTAATGTACATGCAAGTAGCCTCAGTTATCTCGCATGTAGCTTTTTCTTCAAAGCTAATGCGAGTTTTCTTTTAGTTGCTTTATGTTTTTATATGATTTTAAAGTGACTCGTGTAAACATTTTGGCTTTTCTTGTGCATTGTATGAAGTGATTTTCAGCTCGAGAACACTACAGGAGAGGCCAGCTTTCTGTTTTGGCAAATATTGACACTTCGTAACCGCAACTGAGGTATTAAGACGGCTTCATGTAAATACTGAGATAGTCAACCGGACAAACAGGACAAATGATTCAAATATTAGGGCGTACGCAACGCCTTGTTAATATCTAATATATCCACGGAAATGTAAACAAACGCCTTATTTCAACTAGAGCGTCCCATAAACTCCAGATTGCAGTTAGAAAAACGAGTTATTTTAGGGTTGACGATCGATGAAAAATGTATTAACAAAAGTTGGAGTTGAAACGAGTTTGAGGATTTATACCCGCCATCGCTTTCTATGTAGAAAGAAGAGAGAGCCGGAAATTTGTATTGTCAAACTGCTTCACGCGGAGATATTTTATATGGGAAAGCCTTACCATGCCAATTTTGGCATTACGATTTTCTAATATCCAGCTTCTCCAAGTGCAATCTATCTATCAAATCCCGTTGCGCTTGCTGCCATGGAATTTAATATCGATCTCCGATCGGATATATTAAAAAGACTGTTATATCGGCCTGCCGACGAACTGAATATAAACCTTCTATATATCGACCCCCTATGTCCCAAAAAAAACCTGGAGAACCACTCGTTACCAGCGTGTAGATCGACGCCGACGCCAATATTTCACTGCATCCATTCTATTGGCGATTGAATTACTGCAGAAACTAAATCAAACTTTTTTATTGCGTGTAGCTTACTCAAAAATATATGTTGCATGTATTAAGCTAAGAATTTTTTGCGTGCATAAATCCGTTAATTTTGTAATATGTAACTAACATAGTGGTGAAATACATTTTAGGACCTATATTCGAAGTGCAGTAACGGCTTAAGGCTCTGCGCCACTTTATAAATATTGCTTTACCTGGTGGAACTGCATTACAAAAGAACATCTGCCAGTAATTTTACTTATAGTGCGACGTGACGTCACGAGCAGGTAGAATTCTTAGGTATTATTTGTTATCATGCGTAACTATATTTCTTATAAATATTATCTTAATAGATCTCTTAAATTTACTGTATAAATTTCATTTGTAAAGTGGAGTGCACTTCTGCGTATCCTTGCAATAAGGCCATAAAACAAGACAGGTCCAAGCCCCGGAGCTGAAGACACGCAACTCCCATCTCCGAAAGGGTATTTCCTGGTTGAAGGTTTACCGGCAGACATACAGAAGATGGTACCATTAACAATAATACGAATTTGTCTCCATATCTTTTAGGATACAAATGTAACTTATTTTATTGTCTCAACACCAGCCATCAGTTTACAGCTGCTAGGATCATTTCATATTATCATACAAAGTCGCATTACAATTCCCTTAGTTACAACATTATTCATTTATGTAGAAAAATTCAACAATATATGGCATCGTCGTTTGATCAGAATGTGAAATTGAAAGTTAAGGAAACCAACTGCAGAGTCAGTTGCAGACATGATTTGCCTTAATTCTCCCTTGTAGAAGTTTATCGCAGAAATAAAAACAAAAACAGTGCAACACTAATTATGTCTTACAAGTTGTGCGGAAAACCAGTTCTTAGAAGGGTAATTAAGTCGTACAAACCTTAAGCGACCCCAATGTTCCTAAGGGGTTAAGAAACCCACGCCTCCAGTTGCATAGTAACTTACCCAAACGAACTACTAATTAATGTAGGTCATGTTTAACCTTCGTTTGTAAATAACTAGTTGTATATTTTGCAATTATTGGATGACACAAAAGCAAGTTATTTTTTGCATAAATACAAGTATTACTTGCTACAGTTTTGCTGTATTTCAATGCAGTGAAACTTTATTTTGCAGAAGCTTCTGAATGCAACATTTATCAGTGTTCTACACCCGGCGTGCACAAACAACACTAATAATAATCTGCTTTCCCTGCATGAAACAATTGAATTTTATCTAATTGTGCTGAAAATATTAATATTGAATTTTATAAGATCTAGAAAAATACAGTAGGTGTTTTGAGCAGACATAGTCGTACTGAATGTGGATATTCCTATTAACCAGCTTATGCAAGTATTTAACAGAAATACGAAAATTGGGTTATTCAAGTTAATTGGCCGGCAACGATATCATTCGCAGTGGTCAAGCGCTAATATAAACGAGGTACTTACTGTTCATAATCCATTAACTGAATTTAACATGCCACACGTAGCTAATTCACTAACGACATGGATGTTATAATATATAATAATCCTAAATTGGTATTAAACTTGTACAACTATTACATTAGTAATTGTTATTTTAAAGTTCTTTGGGAACTTTAATAGTAATTATTAAATTTTCGGCAGATATTGCTGAATTGTGATGCAGTTAATAACCATTTCAGTGTACGTCATATTCTGCAAACAATTTTCTTTAATGTCGTCTAGCCATACATACAGTACTATGCAGTTTCGAGGCTCATCACTGGGATTTCGAAATCTATAAAAGATCCGAGATCGGCTAAACAAATTTAGCTCTTCCTTCATCAGAGCTGTGCAAATTACTTTTAAAAAGTAATTAATTACTAATTACCGCTCAATGCAGTAATTTAATTACCAGAGATTCAATTACTCACAGGAAATAGTAATTGAATTACCAATTACTTAGTAATTGTAATTGTACAACATCAATTACTTTTTCAATTGCTTTCAATAAAAATTATTGTCATCTACGTAGTTTTATTTAGTAGAACCTTCTTGCAAGTTGCAACAATCATTAGTGTTGTGTCGATTCGTAATCGTAATATGCTTAATTTTTATGTTTTGTTAGCTATAGTAACCTACATACTCTTTCACTTTTGAAGGTTTTTTGATAATTAAATCTTGTAGCTACACGCACCGTTCACCAAAACCAAAAGTTTTTAATTTGTTTTGAAGTAAGATGTAAGTAAATAAATAAATTCAAGGATAACAATTATACAGGGTGTCCCAATAAATGCGACACCGATTTGGCATAGATTCCTTAGGGTATAATAAACCGATTAAACGTAATATTCCTTAGTACAAAGTCCCTTCAGTAAGAATGTATAGGGACTTGAAAGTTCAAATGTATATATTTTTTTTATATTAGTTTCCACATAGGTTATCACTTTTTATCACGATTGCGGATTTAGTTGCCGAGAACCGTAGGGCCAAAGCAAATAAACCACATGAGGGGTAAAAAGGAACTTCCAATGCCGTGGGGTACAATGTTTTTTAAATCGCGAAATTACAACATTTTAACCAACTTTTGTAGGTTATGTTGACGTCGGTTGACGTTTACCTATCGTCCAGCCGTCTACAAAAAGTCGTAGAACAATGGATTACTTCATGCTCATTTCTCGTATTTTATTTGACGATTTCGACGTTCTTCACTGCCGATTTAAAAAAATATTTTTTTTTAATATCAGGAAATGTTGAATTTTATTTTGGCTACATTTTGTACTTATATTAGAAAAAATAGCACGCTGAATATGTTATAAAAGTAATTTTTCCATGTTTGTAATAAATTAATCCACTCGTTTTGCATCGCTCGCTCGTAAATTAAACGTTGAAAAACTCTCACTTTTCTTAACTTGTAGAACAATGTACTATTAAATACGCCTAGCATGAATGACAAAAATATGTAACTTACCTAAGTATACAGGATGGAGCATTGGATTTTTTAATTGTTTCACAGCAAATTGCTATTTAGATTTTGTAGAACGTTACGTGGTGATTCAATTGGCGCAACTTGAGTATTTGTTGTTGGCTCAGTTAGAAAATATTTTTTTACACCTATATACGAAAGTAACATTTTTGTCGCCTGTTAGGGGTTTCCCGAAAATATACGTTTGGTTCCCAGGTCGGTTTCCAATGGCAGTGGGAGGGAATATAATACATTGACTACCGTTGCCATTAGAGACGAGAGGCAATATGATTAATAATAAATCAACTAAGCTCCTGGTTTTCATATTTAAATATTTTTGAATGCAGCTGAATACAAAAGATTGTCACATCATAAAATGTAAAAGTGTTGAATGTATAACTCTGAACTAAAACGTAATTTCCTCCCTTGCATGATTACAATTGGTTAGGTACTGTTGTCGCTAACGCTGAAGAATTAAACTACATCCGCGGGAGGGAATGATACATTTTACTCCCTAGTAATACAAATAGCTATAAAAAATGTATTAGGGAACTTGAAATTTTAAAACAAATTATCAATTTGGTGTTGATCAGGGACTGTTGAAAGTTGCTTATGTAAGGTATCAACAGTTTTATACTATCATTTAAACAATTGAATGATCTATCAAAAACTCAAAAAAAAATAAAGGTTGATATTAAAAAAAATACTGATGACGTCATCACTTACAAACAAATGAATTTCGGAAAATGATTTTGACATCCCAATGTGTATTTTTAAACAAGAAAATTGACGTGTTTAGGGATTTTTACAAAAAAACATTTATTTCAGTTTTATTTGGTATGTTCCATACCTTTGATGCGCACTGTATAACAACCCTGTCACTACGATTATATTTGTAGAAGTTAGTGGAAAATAATGAGGCTATTTATAGCATTATCAAACTAGCCATTTCAATACTGAAATTTAAACCACCAATCTCAAAGCGATAAATACCCCCATGCTCAAAATGCCAAATATTTGGCCACACAAAAAACTTTTGCCCTCTCGCACACCCTCATTTCAGCAACTAGGGTACGATCTTTCGTTTCATAACTTTTTACTGGTGTAGGTGCCTATATGTATAAATAATTTGGCCCAAAAATGCTCATTGATGTTCTCTCAGCCCTTGGTTTTTCATGCTCCTACAAAGAGGCAACTAGGCTTGTACAGTCTGCCATTCTTCAGCCGGAAATTCCAGTTCAAGGTAACGCCTTTATCTAATTCGTATTTGATAATGCGAATTTTAATATAGAGACGCCATGGAAATGGGATATTGGCGTAGATGCTGTGGAGTAACGTTACTTGACCGGATCAGAAATGACAAAATAAGAGAAGATATGGAAGTAAATACCACATTATTTGAAAAAGTTGAACAACGAAAACTGCTACGGTATGGACATATGCAAAGGATGGACGAAACTAGACTACCTATAAAATGCTGGAAATGAAAACCTAACAGGCGAAAAAAGCGAGGACGACCTAGGCTACAATGGAACGACCAAATTAAAACAGCAATGCAAAAAAGGGATTTAGATAAAAATACACTCTATAATAGGAAAGAATGGCGAATGGGTTGCGGAAAACGGCTGACGAAAGCTGTATAAAAACCGCTTATATATACAGTGTGGTCCATTAAGTGTGCAACAAATGGGAAATTTTTTTATTAGTTGTACAATCGAAATTTAAATACCGCCAAAAGTTAGTGCATGTTCGATAACCATATTAGATGCCCTTAGAATGGCTTCAAGTCAAACAAGATACAGAGCAGGACAAAAAATATGAAATTCGTTCAAGAATAAAGTTACCTTATTTCAAAAAATACAGCAAAATTTTATTGAAAAAAGTTGTTTAGAATAAAAATTTGTACTCAAATACAAAGTCATGGCCTCCTATTCGAATTTTGATTTTTTTTTGGAAAATTTTGTATTACCCCCGTATGATACATATTTGTATTATTCTGATTTTATATGTATTTAAAGTAGCCACAACCACATCACTTTTAAATAACTTTTAGCAACTTGAAGCGTATTTATAAAATTTCCTTGGATTTATATTTTTTTAGGTAAGCGTCCACTTCATGTTTGTTGCAACGATATTTAACAGAACTTTAGAATTTCGCAAATATTCTTTTTAACAAGACACATGATTTACTAATAATAATTTACATATGAAAAAACTCTTAATAAAATCAGAATAATAAAAATATGTATCATACGGGGATAATACAAAATTTTACAAAAAAAAAAAATCAAAATTCGAATAGGAGGCCATAACTTTGTATTTGAGCATAACTTTTGATTCTAAACAACTTTTCTCAATAACATTTTGCAATATTTTTTGAAGTAAGGTAACTTTATTCTTGAACGAATTTCATATTTTTGTCCTGCCCTGTATATTGTTTGACTTGAAGCCATTCTAAGGCCATTTGATATGGTTATCAAACATGCACTAACTTGTGGCCGTATTTAAATTTCAATTGTACAACTAATAAAAAAGTGTCTCATTTGTTGCACACTTAATGGACCACACTGTATATATATATACTTTTGGTCGAATGTGGAAAGTTTCATACGATGGGAGAGAGATTATAGCTGTGACCCTTGTTACATCCGTAGGGCCAGATCAAAACATTCAGCGTGTTCAGAGTTTATCTTCAAGGGAACTAGTGGGACAATTTGGTTCTGTTCCTTTGAAATCTTTTTATGGAGTGAAGAATAGCGGTTTGCAAAAAATCCTAGTTGAAGACGTTGCACATATCCATCCTTTGTCAGAAGATATTTTACCATCACCAGCTAACATTATTTGGTTGTATGGGAAATGGTCTAAATTTTCTCCACTTCCTGGGTGGAATGGATTTATGAAGAAGATAACATCAGATGGAAATTTTGAAATGTCGAAGATATTATGTCTACCATTCATGGAATCTCTACCTACTCATTATGAGACAATGCTGACCTCCTTGGTAGTAGCCAGTGAAAAGAGCCGCTCTCAGAATCAGCAAACCACCTTTGTATCGTTTGACCAGCAACTCTATGTGAAATGTCGAGATACAGTTGCCTTCGTCGATGAGGACGAGGGATTTGGTGTTAGTAAATTTGTTTCGAAATGCACCGGAAATGAGATACTTGCGAAAACTCAAACCTAGTGGTACATTTTATTTGTTTTTTCAAACTTATACGCATCTTTACGACTTTATATCTCGATACCTATTAGAGATAGAAGAAAATTGTAAATACAATAGTTGTAGAAAATTTTATGCTCTACAAAATTTGTTAAAACTGCTTTAACCGAAACTTGCATTAGAAAGGAGATATATAGTAAAAACTAGATTTTTCCGTGATTTCGGCTGGTTTTTTTAAGATGGTGGGGCTCACGGGCGCGCCAAGGTCAAAAACATGGATTTAACATCAGAAGACCAGTTTATAAAACATGTTAAAAGGTTGAAACTACCAGAATAATTACGATCGCCAATCACTAATTGCACTGGCCTATATAATCTTTTTGCAATAATGTAGATCTTATACAGGGAATTTATTTTAATGGTTAACATAAGAGTTTAGTTTCTATGCAGCATTTAATCATACAGGCCACTTCCATAGTTACAAATGAGACCAATGGTTTAGAGCGTTTATTTTAGTAGTTAAGATGTGAATTAATACTTGTCAAAAAAACAATTAAAAGTTATTCTAATGCATGCCACTGAAGAAAAGATACAACTTGTGAGTTGTATCTAGGTATCTACTTTTTAGTTGCATACCTACATTCCGGTAACAAAATTAAAGTTTCTTATTAGCAAGTACCTAATTCAAATTCGTATGTTAACTCGTAAAATACACGCTCTAATCTATTGGTCTCATTTGTAACTATGGAAGTGACCTGTATGATTAAAAGCTGGCATAGAAACAACACTGCTATGTTAACCATTAAAATAAATTCCTGTATGTTCTGGGATAGTTTGTGTTGCCCTGTATAAACATGGCAATATATTTTTTTAAATAATATTGTCAGTGCTAGTCAGATGAGATTATCATTCTAAATAGTCAAGATTTGTTTGACATGAACTAGAATCTTATCAAAACTAGAAGATGGTTGGTCTAAAAGTCACATCACTTGGAATTTTGGTATTAACAAGAACACCTTATTTTTCACTAAAAAACGATGGAATGTGGATCGAACACACTCAAGAGGACCAACATCCACATCTGAAAAAATTTTGCTGAAGTTAATCGCTTGAGGAACAACTCATTTGCTACATCAAGGGAAGCTAAAATAGCGAGCAATTTTCCTGGATCTCAATCAACCTCTAGCAGGCGAATAAAACGCCAGTTAAAATATAACCCGTTTTTAACAGACCATCAGAAGCAAGCTAGAGTATCATTTTCTATGAACCATGTAAAGAGGGGCATAGAAAACTGGGATAGAGAGATTTTTACTGATGAATAGGTTTTGCAATCATCTAAAAATTCAGAACTCGACGCTTGACCCAACAACACACAATTCGTAAAACGGTACACCAGCAATGTGAATACATATGATCGATCTGTTACCGTGTGGGGTTGGATAAGCTCTAGAAGTGTTGGTATGTGCTGGGAAATAGACGAAAAAAGTGTTGGCCGAAATTATTTACATATTTTAAATAACATAATGCTTCCCTTTATAAACCAATTGTAACAAGAAACTAATTTTATTTATCAGGAGGATAGTTGCCCAGTTTACACTGCCTAGATTATAAACAATTAATTTTAAAATCACAACACTGAGGATATGCTTTAGCTAGCTAACAACCCTGACTTGACTCCAATTGAACATATATAAATAGTTTTTCTGTTATAGATATTACAGAAATACTGGTGATATGGGAGAAATATATTAGAAATTTATTCACTGATGACCAACCAGATAAACCTATAGCAACTGAAATCATGACAGGTCCTGTAATAACAAGAGAGGAAGTACGCTATTTAAAATCTGCAGTATTAAAAAGCGATTAATCGGGACCAAATTCAAATTGAAGTTTTTGAACAACTAAATGAAGAAGGCCTTGATTTGTAACACAACTGTAAAACACAATTTATGACACAAGTGTAATACCGAAGAAATGGCTAAATTAAAGATTTATTGCTCTTCCCAAAAAAGTTAACGCTAAATCATGTAATGAGTATCGTACAATAAGTTTAATGAGTCACCTAAAAACGTTTCTGAAAATAATACACTGCAGAATTTATAAGAAATGCGAAGATCAGGTAGGGGAGAATCAGTTTGTATTCCAAAGGGTAATAGGAACACGCGAAGCGTTATTCTGCATACAGTTTTTATTACAAAGATGTAAATACGTGAACTGCGATGTATGCGCATGTTTTCTAGATTGCTAACTTATATTCGAATGAAATGGCAGAAATTAAAGTAGGAGATCAAAAAATTTATACTCGGGGGAAATCTTTAAAGAAGCGCTACAATACCCAAAAATCGAAGTATCAGTTAACGGTAAGGATATGAATAATATACATTTTGCAGACGACACAGTAATTTTCGCAACCAAGATTTGCAAATCCTGATAAATAAAGTTAATGATGCTAGTAAAAACTACGGACTAAAATTAAACTAATAGAAAATCAAATACATAGTGACTTCTAAAAACCCTCTGCCTCCAATTATTTGTTGCCTCAGAACAAATATAAAAAGTTAATCAATATACTTACCTAAGCAGTAGCATAAGAAATCAATCATTCCGTAGAAATAAAGTGCAAAATATCCAAAGCCAGATCGGCATTTATAAAAATGAGGAAGGTTTTGTGCAGTCACGATATAACAATAAACACAAAAATAAGACGTGTAAGATGCTACGTTTTCTCCGTACTTCTATATGGGGTGGAGTCACTGACCCTGACAGAAGCTTCATGTGAAAAACTGGAAGCCTTTGAAATGTGGTCGTATCGCTGCATGTTAAGGATTTCCTGCGTTGACCATATCACAGAGAAGTATTGCTAAGGATTGGTAAAGAAACATCGGGTAACGGATTGGAACGAGAAGAAGATAGTTCTTCTAAGGAAACTTTCGTTGCATGTAACTCTAACGTCAAAATCCCTACCACTATAATAATTTTTTTTTCAAACTGCATATTTACAATCTACTCTTAACAATATAGTGAGTATTAAGTAAATGTTATGACGGTGTAAATGCCATGAGGGGAGCTTAGCCAGCGCTAATCTCCCAGTAGAATTTGCATCAGTCTTGGTTGGGTTGCAGTTCTAAATCCAGTGGCTATTGTCGTTTTAGCCGTCTTCTAGCAGCTGGTTGGTTGGTGAGTTGCTCGATGAGGATGTTGGGATGTCCTGGTAGATTACTGTTGTATACGCTTGAAATTCTTCTGATTTCGCTAGCTATAATATATAGGGGACTCTCAGGTCGTTATGGAGGGTTTCATTAGTAACATACCAAGGGGCGTTGGCTAGCATTCGAAGGGTCTTGGATTGGAATCTCTGTAGAATTTTAAGATGTGACGGCTTGGCGCATCTCCAGAGCTGGATTCCGTAGGTCCATATGGGCGTATGACTTTGTATACCAGTATTTTGTTTGATAGTGAAAGTTGTGAACGTCTTCCAATTAGCCAGCTCATTTGTTTAAGTTTTAGGGCTAGCTGTTTTCTTTTCGCTTTTATGTGCATACTCCATGCTTTTGGTCGAGGTGCATCCAGAGGTATTTTACCTCAGTCTTCATCGGAATTGGGGCGTTGTTAATTCTGGTTTGCGGGCATTCGACGGGTCTAGTGGTAAAGTTCACTTGTGCAGATTTGTCGGTATTAACTGTGATCTTCCACTTGTTAAACCAGTTTTGTAGTGAATTTAGATGTTCTTAGAGGTGTTTTGCTGCTATTTCAGGTAATCTATTTTATTTATTTATTTTGGTACTCAGCCAACAGCCGTTGGGCCAATTATAGGCGTCGCTGTACATTTTATGGGGACTTCCAACCCCACTAACGACTGTCATGATGTTATTATGACATCCGGGACCAACTACTTCCGTGACAGCCGTATTACGAAGCCCCGAGAGATGCAGCCGTGGTACTCCCATCCAAGTTCTGACCAGAAAGAGCGTTGCTTAACTCTTCTGATCGAACGTAGACGCCACCCGAGACCTGTATTTACTGGCAGGATGGCTGTGTCGTCAGCGAATGTGGCAAGTACAGTATTGTCTGTAGTTGGTGTATCCGAGGTATAGGTAGAGCAGGTATAGCAGTGGACCTAATACGCTGCCCTGCGGAACTCCAGAGGTGATTTGGTGGTAGTTCGATACTGTACTATTAATTTGAATTTGATAGGTTTTGTCTGTTAGATATGACTTAAGTACTAGGTACGCTGTCATCAAAGCACTCAATAACGCGAGAATCGACTCCAAGTGTTAGCAGTTGATAAAAAATATGTATGAAGACGCTACGTTACACATAAGATCGATAAAGACCTTCAGACAAATAAAATAAAAATTGAAAAAGGAGTCCGCCAAGGAGACACATTGTCTCCCAAACTGTTCACATTGGCGCTGGAGATGTCTTGAAACAAATGAATTGGGAGGACAAAGGAATCAATGTTGATGGATACTTCTTAAACCACCTGAGATACGCGGATGATGTAGTGCTAATTGCCAAGGATGCTGGAGAACTAGAGACTACGCTACAGCAGCTGGATAAGGCGTCCAAGGAGGTAGGCTTAGAGATAAATTTAACAAAACTAAGTTAATGACAAGCAGCGATAGAATAATTATGATCAACAATCAACCTATAGAAAAAGTAGAAGAATATATTTATGTGGGTCATACAATTACGGTTAGTAAAGAAAATCAAACGGCAGAAATTAGAAGAACTGAAAAACACAGACATCCCCATCAATCTAAAAAGAAAAGTATATGAAACGTGCACACTGCCTGTAGCTACCTATGGGCTAGAAACAGCGACATTCACACAGAGAAGTGCCGAAAAGCTAATGGTATATCAGCGAGCCATGGAACGCGCGATGTTGGGAGTAAGTTTAAGAGCTAAGATTCGAAATTAATACATAAGGAACAGAACAAGAGTGCCAGATATACTGCAAAGAGTGGCCCAGGCAAAATGGCAATGGGCGGGGCATATAGCGCGACACGAACCGACCCGCTGGACCTCAAAACTGCTGAGATGAAACCCTCGACTCACAAAGAGAAGTGTAGGAAGACCACTAAAGAGATGGAGTGACGATATTCGTACAGTCGCCGGTGGAAACTGGATACAGAAGGCACAAGATAGGAATACATGGAGACAAATGAGAGAGACCTATGTTCAACAGTGGACAAATCTGGGTTGATGATGATAACAGCTGGCTTGGGGGATGCAGTTTCAGTTTGTATAACAGACGTTTATGCCAGACCTTATCGAATGCCTGTTTTATGTCTAAGAAGGATGCTGCACAGACACTCTTGTTCTCTAGGCTTTCCATTATGTGGGTGATGATTCGGTGGCTTTGGTGTATAGTCGAGTGGTATTCCCGAAATCCAAACTGGTGTGATGGGATAAGTTGGTCTAGGTCTACAGTGTCTTTAATTCGTTTAAGGAGAAGTCTTTCGAATATCTTGGAAAGAAGGGACAAGATGCTTATTGGTCTATAGGATTGTGGTTGAGTGGGTGGTTTTCCAGGATTAGCAATCATTATAATTGGAGCGTATTTCCATAAAGCAAAGTCTTAGAACGCTGTTATATATTACAGTAATTAATATTATAGATTTTCTAGGAAGATTTCTTAATACTTCCCCTACAATTAGGTCGTATCCGGGGGCTTTGCAAATATTCGTTACTTTAATTTGATGGAAAACTTCTGTTGGTGAGAAGGGTTTGATTGGCAGTGACAGTTGACACGGAACATCAAGATAGGATTCAATTTCACTATCATCATTATTAACTTGGGGTTGTGGCGTCTTGAAGACGTCATCAAGGTGTTCAGCGAATGTATTTGCTTTATCCCTATCCGATCTGGCCACGTACCGTCGGGTTTGCTGATAGAAGGAATCATTATAGTTGGCCTCTTGAATTTTCTTGTTGCCTTCCATATATAGTTGTCATCAGGTGAACGTTTTGTGATGTACTGCATGCAAGTGTCATTACAGACCTCTATTAGCGTTTTTTGCAGTTGATGAGTAAGCCTGTTATACGACGTTTTGTCCTGTCTATCTTTAATTCTCATCTATTTTTTCTAGCCCTACGTTTCTCGGAGATGAAATCTCGTATATAAAGGAGGATATTGTTTATTCCAGATGCAGAGATTGTTGTATTGGGTGTCACTTGTCATGGAGCTTCTTGTATTTAGGTAGTCAGATACTGGGATTGCTTCATCAAGATCTTGAGCGTATTTTATTCTGATGGCAAGACTAATCTCTTTTTCTAGATGACTGCGGAAGTGGTCCCAGCCAGTATGATTGGTGCAGAGTTGTAAAAGAGGTTCCTTTCTGATGGCTGTTGAACTGATAGTTATAATTACTGGGGTATGATCAAAAGATAGATCATAGTTGGATTCTGTTTGGGTGTAAGTGTTCGCTATGCCACTGACAACTGCATGGTCTAGTAAGTCTGGTAGTTTATTTGGGTCACTAGGCCAATAAGTTGGTTCACCAGTTGATAGGTATCCATAGTGGTGTTGCTGAATTGCTTTCAATAGATTGCGTCCTTTTGGAGTAATAATTCTTGAACCCCAAGCTGCGTGTTTGGAGTTCCAATATCCCCCAGCAATGCATACGGCAAAAAACATATATAATTAACTTATGGGGTTGGCTGCTCTGAGCGCAGTTGCATAAGCATACTTTTTTATATAAATTTTATTACGTGTCAAAAGTGACAACAAAAGATATTTTTGAGAGGTGCCGCAGCAGCATTTGGAAAGTCATGCAAAGAAACTTGTTGCTTCATTAATAACATACTTAAAACAGAAACGTGCTAATGAGTGCTCTTTTATACCGTTGAATACTGTCAGCGTGGCCGAGCGGTTAGGGAACTCAGGCTGCGGTGTTACGGTACGGGGTTCAATCCTCACATCTGGCAACTGGCGGGCGGCCCACCCAGTCGCTTTAAAAATGTTGTATCGAAACCACAGTTGTGGAAGTAGGAAAAGTAAGGCAGTCGTCGACAGCGTGACGCTAACCACATCACCCAGTACGCCGTTAACGATTGAACGAATTTTCTTTAAAACCGATACATCTTTGGTGCCTTATCAGCACATAAAACAAGAAGCATAGTATCAATTTGTGTGGATATTCTAAAATGGAACTCTGTCGCTCTAGACAAGACATTGATTAGCAAACTTTAAAAATTCTGCTAACATACCGGCAACACTGCACAGATACGACGCCATGAAAGTTTATAACTTATCTGGAGAATAACTATAGGGTTTTCCAATAACGGCGTCAAAACTTTAAAAACTGATTGCAGTCATCTTGGATTGGTTGAGCCTTCAATTTTTTGATAGTTGTGTTTAGTCAACTTTGCCAAATCATTGTGAAAAGCTATACGACTTCAACATCATATACTTTTTGACGAATTCATTTAACCAAAATAGGCCTCATCGCTAAATATGACTTTTTTTCCAAATTCGGGATTGATTTCTAACTGTTCCAGAGTCCAATCAGCGAACTGTCAACTCTGCAAATGGTCATTTAGCTTCAGTTATTGGATGAATTAAATCTTGTAAGGATAAGACCTAAGTCTTTACGCAAAATTCGGCAAGCTGTGGTCTGACAGACCATAAACTTCACGTAGAGCGCAGAACGTTGCTCGAACAGAAAGAGAAATTTTGATAATAAATACGAACTGTTTCTATACAGTGTTAAGATTTAACGTTCCATGATGATTTGTCAAAGTTGACTGAACACAACTATCAAAAAATGGAAAGCTAAACCAATCTAGGATGACTACAATTAGTTTTTAAAGTTCTGACGCCGCTATTGGAAAACCCTATATTTCGGACTTTATACTTGCACTTAGTGTTCACAGTTTGTCCTTTATGGAGAAGTATATCCGTCGGTTCTACTCCTGGTAACAGCATTTTCCGAAATATTATGAAATAGATTTCTGGAAGATATTACAAAATGCAATAGCCTGTAGAACTCTAGTATAATTGTTTAAATCTTTTTTTGCATTTTTACGAATTCGAAGAAACTTGCCCTTAATATAATAGGTCATACCTGTGGCATTTTTCCAGCCTGCGGCACTGTTTTGCTTAACATCGACATAGCAGGTTGATTTGGCCGTCGCGCCATCTTGTAAATGGTTACGATAGTCTAGCTTGTGCTGTAGAAAGGGACAAATAGATAATCTATATTTCATTTTCTTAAAATAAACACCTGATTTGCTTTATAGGGAGCCTGCGTTTGACTGATATTGCAAATTTGTATTATGCAATTTTTCTACGAGTAGTAACTGTACTGACGGTTAGGAGAGGAATTCCATGCAGCGGCTAGACTGTAGTATTAACTACTACCCTTAAATTTTCCTAAATCAGTGACTCCAGTGTGGGTGCTAATGAATCTTTTCCAGTTAATTATCTAATAGTGGGACAGTCGTTTTATATCTTAGTGGTGCATAGATTGTAAGGAACCACACTGCAAATATATAAAATTTAGAAATTACTGTCATCTCATATCTGTTGATAAATACATTATTCATTTCTGCCGACCCACCTAATAATTCAAATATCGAATGTGTCGGCGACATAATATCAGAAATAAAGGTTGTAAATTAATTTATTGTATTTGTACTCCTGAACTGGTAGGTAGAAAAAAGTAATTAAAAACACTACTCCATATAAGTGTCGTAGAGAAATATATTACATTTGCAAATTGGGAAGGAAACTAGTCAGAATCAATAAATACTACATTAAAGAAATAACAGGAAATTGGACTTTTTTACGGGGAACCAACTTTGCTTTTATAAGAAAATCGTTGTTGGGAAACAATCGATTGCTGACTGCATTTAAAGTTAGGTATTTTTTCATTCTGAGAATATAAAGGGTTTTCCGATTGCTTTTCACCATTATCAATTGTGTTTTCCCACTTATCGAGGAAGTTCCTTTTTCTATCAAAACAATTTCCATTTGTGTTAACTGAGTTTCTCTTCAAGATTTGCCAAATATGAAACGTGCAAGAAAGCAAAACAGCAAAATAAGCAACTATTAAATCAATGAATCGGAGACTGTGGTGCTATGGGAAGACAGTTTAACGTGAAACCCAACACAGTGAGAAAAATTTATGTAAAACATTTACAAACTGGGCAGATAAATAAACTATCAGCAGGCCATCGAAGGCAGTTGTTAACGGCTGCTCAAACAGAACGTATTTGGATCGATCTAGATTGCACATTAACACTTCCGAGTCGTACGACAAAAATGTTTAACCGAATAGCTAGGTTTGCAAGTTTCGATTTCGACAATTAACCGGGCAGTGAAGGAGTTTCACAATTCCATGAAACGAATAACACTTACGTACCAGAAAGAATGAATACACCAAATGTGATACAAAATCGCTTTGAGTATGCTATACAGTATAACAGGATGATGCACGTGAGAGAAAAAAAATTGTTTGGGTGAATTTGGAGTTTAAGTCTATACAAGAGCATCTTCTTGTAGATCCGTTAGAAACCCACCAGCGCATATGCAGAAATCTCATATCAGAGACCAGAATTATTCTATTGTAGCAGCAATGAATATAAATTCGTTTTATTTATTTCAAATACAAGATGTACCCTATAATGCAAATCACTTTTCGAAATATCTGGTAACTTTAATTGATGTTCTAAGTAACGATGGTATCGAAAGGGCTTTTTTGTGATGGATTGAAAATCATGGTCACCATGCTGTATTTCTTCCTCAGTACAGTTCATTTTAAACCCTATATAAAAGTTATTCAGTCAGTGGAAGAATTATATTAAGAGGTCACAACCTAGAAATGAAGATCAATTGTATGAGTCTGTTCACAGAGCCTCCGAGACGATCAGCCCGGAATGTTGTCTCCATTACGTGCAACATATGGAGTCTTTCCTGGGTGACTATTTACAAAGCAGTGAAATTCATAATTAATTTAGAATGGGTATTTCATAATATTACATAATTATATAACTACAATTGTTTGAAAATAGTTGTAGTGTTAATTTAAATAAATATTTAGTTTAATTGAAAAAGGGAAATACATTTGATACATTGTGAAATTGTTTTCACAAAGGGGAAATGCATTTGATTCAATTCTCACAGGTGTTGACAAATGAGAATTACGTTTTCCAAGCAGTGAAACACAATTGATACATGGTAATAAGCAATCGGAAAGCCCTGTAAGTTTACTTACTATTGCCACCCGGCTGTGATATGAATTAATTTAGATTACGTGACAAACGGTAGTAGTTGACGTGAAACAGTTTAGTTATAACTACATTTCTAACGCTGCAATTAATACAAATGAGACTCCCCTTGGTTATTATGCAGCAGTTAACATTAGTTAGTATCCTAGAGTGCCATATTATTATTCTAGATGCTGGTAGTATTCATAATTGTGGACCCGTTGCTATTAATAAGATAAGAATACTATATGAAATATAACATAAAACTTCCCTTTTGCAATGGTGTAATACATATGATGTAATGTCTGTTGATAACAAACTATATTATTGAAGGGGTAAAGCAGTCGGTATGGAGACTCCAAAACTAATAAAATATTATAATAATTATAATACGCAACACTAGAGACTACATTTAAGAGACTGGCCATTTAGCCGAAGTGACTAGATTCCCCTAGCGAAATTTTGACAGCGATTTCCAAAAAATGGAGAATGTGTCAACTGTGTTTTGCAGGATTTGAGATTTTAATCAATGTAAGTATGTGAATGTTATATAACTACTAAATACTGATAATTTGTATTTGTATCAACTGTAAGTCATGTACCTCCGGAAGAATATATAATAGTTATGGATCAACTTGTTAGTCCATTTCTAATTTCAATAAGTACGTGACCTTTTCGAACAGTTTTGGTACAGAGTTGGCAAGTCTGCCTGTATATCGGGTCCGTTTCAGTCATCTTTTATGATATAATACTTCAACTTTTTGCATCAAAATAATTCTAACACGCATGTAGCTTTTGCAGGGTGTCTACTAATATACAATTTTAAAATTCCAGCAAAATTCCAGGAATTCAAGGACCATTTATGTAAAATTCAAGGTATTTTCACACTACTCCGCTATATTTTTGTTAGCTTCATGCACGTTATGGTTGTCAACTTGTCACGAAAAGATAGAACATGAGCGTGTTTTGGGTCTTGTTAAGCCATACGATAGCTGCTTGACATAAATTGAACTTACTAATATTACGTACGACGCTAACACTTTTATATATTTTTACGTCTTACGCGTAAGATATAAACAAGCCAAATTGTTGTCCGGTCAAATGTGAATCACGTGATTTTTTAAATTTCATATTTTACAGGAACCATTTTTTTTTCAAATGCGAAATCACAAATTTGATAAAATTTTAAATGTTGTAAATTCCAGGAGGATAAAGAAATTCAAGGAATATCAAGTATTACAAGTGCCAGTTTTGACATTCCAGAAATTCCAAGTTAGTAACACCCCGTTTTGATCTTCTAAAAGGTTTAGTGGAACCGCTCTAGTATCTATGCCACCATTGTGCAGCTGTTTTGTCCCGTCGCGTGTAAGAACGCTTAGTTACAGTATTTTCAAAAATACAGTCAATGAGAGCAAGCAGGATATCTTCTTAAATAATATTAACTTCTGTCGCATTCTACCGATAGCGAGTTATCGAGCCTGGTGCGAGCTGCGCTGTGATTGGTTGCACCTGGCACGGGCGAGACAGGCAGCGAGCGCAAAAAGGTAGCTTGGGGTTTTTTCGAGCAGAAGGTTTTCGGCGAACTGTGCAAGTATCTAAGGCCAATTATTGCAACTTCTGGTTCGGGATCCATTCTCCCGAGTGGGCTATGTCACGGCAGCGTAGATTTTTGTGGTCGCCAAGGGGGCGGTTCACACTTTTCCCGAGTAATTAGGGGACCCGTTGGACGTCGCAGGCTTCCACCCACATCACGTCAAACGACAGTTGTAGCGATTATCGTAATCTGCCTACTGCCACCAAAGCTTATAGTCCGGGAGCCAGCGACCTTTTAGAGTTAGTTATTTCACAAAAGCTGAAAATTTTTCCTGAGCTTTATTTGGTATCACTAGTAAGTGAATGGACCTCCAGCTGGCGCACTTCCGGGGGGTGTAGCTGCGGCAGTCTGCCACACACGTAAAATAATAATTAAAAAAAACTAATACCGCAAAAGCTGAAACTTTGTTAACATGTTGCTTATGTTATAAATAAATGAAAAAACGTATCCAGCCGAATTTAGAGTGGGGGATTATGCCCCAGCTTTTCACGTAAAGAAGTGAAAAATATGCGCTGAATAAACTGATACCGCAAAAGCTGACATTTGGTAAACTAATAGTTAAGTTAATAACATAAACGAAAAAAACATCCAGCTATATATTTAGTGGGGGAAAAGTGCCCAGCTGATGCAGTGAAAAACGCTGCGCGTCGGTATGCGCTCGGGCGCGTTGTATCTTTGACTGCATCAGCTGGACACTTTTCCCTCACTAAATATAAAGCTGGATATATTTTTCGTTTAACTTATTCAGTTAACTATTGTATTACCAAATTTTAGCTCTTGCGGTATTAGATATCTATACAATTCTCATTAAACACGCGCGTCCATGCAGTTTTTATATTATCTCACAAGTTTTTGAATTTAAAGGGTTTTAGTAAATATTTACACATTTAAATATTTATACATAGCATAAACAGTCAATATGTGGACATTAAAATGCGAAAAGTAAATATTTACACATAAAAGTGCAAATAGTTTTTTAAATTTTTTTAGGGTTTTTTTTTTTTTGATAAATAACTGGTTCATAACATTTCATTGTATTAGCGAAACGGATTGATGTTGAGTGTCGAAGTATGCTTGGAAAGCACGGAAGGGCGCTTTTCGTGGTTGGGGGGTACCGTATATTTTCTTTTTAATTTTACCAACTTAATTTTAATTTAAAAATTAAACTGAATAATATTTATAACAATTTTGTATAGCATGAAAACTTTTTTTATAATTCATAATCCGATTTGGGTTACAATTTTGCTCTCGCGTGTTATACGTTTTTATATTATTATCATCTATATCTTTTAATATATTATTATTATTATATATGTTTATAGATGATGACGAAGATATTTTAAAGATCGACATCAATTGCAGCGATAATGAGTTCGATGGCGATGAATCCGAAGAAGGCCAAATCTAAAAAATTTGTTGATACATTGTACACTATACAGTGCATTCCAATTAAAACAAGCCACCCCATTATTAAAAGCCAACTTGAGTAAAGATTATGGGAGTTCTAGTTGTTACCGGTTTTATTTTAGTTTTTTCTCTTGCAAAAAAGGTGTTGTACTCACAAGTGAGAAGGTTATAAAAGGTGTGAGCCCATAACATTACTTTTTTGCGGGTTACCATTTTTAGGGTAAATTTTCTCGGAAACTACAGAACAGATTTTGAAAAACTAAAAAGCATTAAAAGAAGAATTTGATACCCTTTAAGATGAGGTATTACTCGACCCCCTTTCCTATTTGAACTTTTTGACGTTTGTGTTGGTGGGGGGAGGACCTAACTCTGAACGAGTAAATTTTGACACAAAACTGTGTCCCCCTAAAAAGAAAAATTGACGTATTTTAGGATTTTTATATAAATATAAAAATATCGGAATTATACGGGGTGGCTCGTTTTAATTGGAATGCACTGTATACGTATCTTTTTATTTTTAGTATGTTTTTTGTAAATAAATGCTAAAAAAATTTAATAATTCATAGTAAACCTATTTTTTATTATCTTTTTTTAGAGCAGAAAAGTTATACGTATATATCATCCAATAACTGCATGGACGCGCTGTGTTTAATGAGAAAAGTATAGATATCTAATACCGCAAGAGCTAAAATTTGGTAATACAATAGTTAACTGAATAAGTTAAACGAAAAATATATCCAGCTTTATATTTAGTGAGGGAAAAGTGTCCAGCTGATGCAGTCAAAGAAACAACGCGCCCGAGCGCATACCGACGCGCAGCGTTTTTCACTGCATCAGCTGGGCACTTTTCCCCCACTAAATATATAGCTGGATGTTTGTTTTGTTTAAGTTATTAACTTAACTATTAGTTTACCAAATGTCAGCTTTTGCGGTATCAGTTTATTCAGCGCATATTTTTCACTTCTTTACGTGAAAAGCTGGGGCATAATCCCCCACTCTAAATTCGGCTGGATACGTTTTTTCATTTATTTATAACATAATCAACATGTTAACAAAGTTTCAGCTTTTGCGGTATTAGTTTTTTTAAATTATTATTTTACGTGTTTGGGAGGCTGCCGCAGCTACACCCCCCGGAAGTGCGCCAGCTGGAGGTCCATTCACTTACTATAGTGATACCAAATAAAGCTTAGGAAACATTTTCAGCTTTTGTGGTTTTGGTCATTAAAAAAGGTCGCTGGCTCCCGGACTAATAGTGATGCCCATAATACCGAACCATCTGTTCGTCTATGCTGATATTTTTGGAGAACACACCAAACATTAAAAATTTTTGGTTAAATTTATCAACAAGCGGACGAATTTTGAAGAGTTTATCACGATCCTCTCTTTTCTCAGGTATATTGGAATTATCGTTGAAGTGTAAAAATCTTTTTATTTCCAGGTACCGATTCTTGGTGATGCATTTTCGTACGCATTGTATGTTCAGATCCTCATCTTCGGACCAGTACATTTTTTCTTGAGGAAGGCTGTGGTAGCCAGATAGAATTAGAACCGCTAAAAACTTCTTCAGGCAATCTACCGAAAAAATAAAATCATGGCGATTGTTTTGCGAAGCGAAAATAACTGATTGTCTAACTACATATTCCATTATTTCTTTATCAAAAAGGGTCTCAAATACTTCTACTGGTGACTTTCCCTGAAAAGCATTGCGAACTTGCTTCTTTTTCGCTGTAAATATATCATCATCAGCGCCAGCCTTATTATTGTTGAATGCAGTTTCATCTTTTATCCAGTTTGATACAACCTTTTCGGATTTCTGAGCTTGGTTCCTTGTTGTTGCGTTTTGTTCTTTTTCATTATTCGTAACTCTAGCTGTTCTCACTGTTTTATTCCTCAAAAGCTTACGTTTCTTTCCTTTTTTCGGCGTCACTTCTATTGAATCCCTACTAGAACTCTCACACGTACTTGTAGAAGCTGTAGCTTTACTATATTGTGGTAAATGTGTCGGATCATCATCATTTAGAGGACGCAAGCAGCTCGAATGCAATTCGATCGCTCTTGGAACATCTGTTGGATATGTGTCCTCCAGCACATTGTCGTCGATATTTTCTTCATCAGACACGTTGTCCACTGAATCAGGGGGCAGCTCGACAATATCAACAGGACCGCTGTCATTATCATCATCCTCAAAAAAAGCAGGATCTTCCAGAATCGCTTCAAGCTCACGAAGTGATAAGAAACGCCTGGTGCCCATGACGAAATTAAAAAGTACACCAAATTCACCGTGCTCCCCAAATGGGGATCGATAAAGAAATCATCGTAGAAATACCTGTAAAGAAAATATTCGCTTTGTATATAGAAAAACCTGTCCTACATAGACTGTCTGAGGTACTTATTAAAAAAAAAGCGACGAGTGTCCATAACAACTAAAGTAAGCAAACTGAAATTTGCAAGGCTAGCAAAATTCGCTACATACCCAATACATGCGAAATAAACTTGTAAAACACAAAATTCGCGAAGTACTTGTAGCAAGTATATTATTATTCTACGAGAACACACACTATTGCACAACTCTGCACAAAAACAAATGCTCACACGTGCACGTGGTTAATTTTAGGTTAGAAAGTACGCGTCATCCCCAAATGGGTATCAGGGTATTTAATGGGTTAAAGTCAATAGAAAAGAAGATATAAGCGAAAAATCTAATTTTTCCCACATCTGCACCATATAACTCGCGACGCTCAAGGTCAAATCAAGGGTACTTTTCGGAGGTTGTTTGTAAACATTTATATAAAGGTGTACACAAAAATTCAGCTCACTTTGAATTATTCCGATCAAGAATCCTTATTTGATTGGACTATCTGGCTACGAGTACAGTGTAGCTACGAGTAAACAACATTTGTTTTACTTTATACGTTTTACTTTATACACAGTATTTTTTCTTGCAATTTGAAATGGTTAAGATCAGACCTGGTAGGGTTACTAAAAACCCCTACCTGAATTTTCTACGCGAATTTCGACCTACGCGTGAAGGGACGGCGGTTCCCCAAATAACTATAGAAGGGGCCCAAATATGGAACAACATGACGCCAGAAGAAAGGGAACCGTACGTTATCCAAGCGAAGAAAGCGAGGCGAAAGTATAAGAAAACGATAAAGACCTGGAAAAGGTATGGTGGACGGTTAAAAAAAACCAGGCCGCAGTAGCCCTACAGGGATTTTAAATTTAAATTAATTGTAACTATACAAATGGGTTTTTTTATATCAATTTTTATACCGATATTTACATTTTAACTATATACAAATAAAATTATATAATATAATATATAACACCTATTGTACTTATTGCTTTATCTATACAGGGTTTTCCGATTGCTTTTCACCATATAACAATTGTGTTTCCCCACTTATCGAATGAAATTCACATTTGTCAAATGTATTTCAACTTTTATCAAACAAGTTCCCTTTGTATCAAAACAATTTCCATTTGTGTCAATTGAGTTTCCCTTCAACATCTGTCAAACATGGAGGTGCTTCTGGGGCTTCCGCCCCTCCACCTAGTGATCGAGGCGGAGGCTAGGAAATCAGCCTACAGACTAAGCCAGGGTCAGATGTTGGCCATGAAAGGGGAAGAAGTGGGACACTCAGGGATCATCCAACATTTTGAGAAAGTCCCAGAACTTCTTACAAGGAGCGACTTCATGGCTCCGCTTTACATGTTCCACAAAGAATTCCAGGTATTCATTCCTGATAGGAACGATTGGTGTCAGCAACAGCGTCTTCTCACTCCAAAGGGACTCGTTTGGTACACAGACGGCTCCAGGATGGCGGGGGGATCTGGTGCTGGCATCTACGGCTGTAGCCCGAGGGTTAAACTCACAGTTGCCCTAGGAAAATATGCCACTGTATTCCAGGCGGAGGTATTTGCTATTCTAACCTGGGCTCAGGAGAATCTTCAAAGAGGTTATTCCAATCTGCATATCTACATCTGCACAGACAGTCAGGCAGTTGTAAGTTATCTCCCACACCAAGTCAATACAATAACAATAGTTTATAAAATGTCGTCATCTGAAGAGGACGAAGTAGTATTGTTATGGCAGTATTTAAGGCGAAGAAGTAGGAAACGCAGACAATATTGGATTCATCCATCACTTCAAGTGCTCAAGAATCATGGAGCAAGTATATGTGCCGAAGAATTAAAGGCTCATCCCACCAGGTTTCAGAACTGCTATCGGATGAGTCCAAATACTTTTCCAACATTAGTTGAGATGTTAGAACCTTATATTACGAAACAAGATACTAACTACAGAGATGCGATAACCCCACAGGAGAAACTATTAATTACACTCAGGTGAGGTACAGATTAAATAGATTATATTGAAAAAGTAGTATTTTAATGAAAAGTAAACGTAAAGTACATTAAAATTTTTAAATTAAAGTTAGAGAGAGGTTTCTGTCATTAACATCTGACATATCAGGTGAAAAAGCCTGAATATATGTTTGTACAGGTGTTGGTGGTTCTCCATATTCGCTTGGTGAAAATGTGTGACTTGAATGAGTGGAAAGGGATGGACCATCACACAGAAGTTCATCTAGCAGCTCAAGTGTTCTTTTTTTAAACTGTCTCTTTTGATAGTCTGTTAATTTTGCTAGATCTGGAAGCAAACTTGTTAGAAACTGCAGATCTGGATTAGGCTTCTCTATCACTGAATAGTTTTTTGAGGTTTTTGACTTGACATATTCCATAAAACACTTATCAGATTTATTAAGGGTACTTGCAGAAACTTTTCTCCGTTTTTCAGAAGATCCAATGCTTGCAGTGCTTGCAGTATTTGAACATTGAACATGAATTGATGGATTTTTTCTTGGGACGTTCTAATGACAGTTGTGATATCTGTTTGCTTCTCTTGAGAATTTTTAACTGACGTTGTAATCTCTGGTTCTGAATAATCGTCATTATTTGCCTCTGCTTCAGATTCACTATCGTTGTTTTCATTCAAACTGGACTCTGTTTCTGCAGGTAAATTTCCTTGTTGCGGATGGGATTTCATGAAAGGCGTAATGAACTGCATTACGTCTTTTAAGTAATAATCTTTATTTTTCTTGGCTCCGCTTCCCGATGGTGGTTTTTTCATGCTTCTTGCAAACGCCGTTCGAAGATTCTTCCATTTTTCTTTGCATTGAGACCCTAAAAAAGAAATCTAATTACAGAACTTTGTCGTACGCAGGTATCTGGCTACAGGCTGCAGTTTCAAGGCCCTCACCCATATATTTATGAGAGGAGACACTACTATAGGATTAATAGTAAAAGAATGTACAAAGGCTATATGGTACGTTCTTCAACCATTGTTTATGCCTGTTCCAACAGAGGCAATTTGGAAATCGACAGCACAACGATACTACGAACTATGGGATCTTCCAAACTGCATAGGCTCAATCGATGGGAAGCATTGCCGAATTAAAAAATTTAACAAAACTGGATCGTACTATTATAATTACAAGAGTTTTTTTTCGGTGGTACTGATGGCCTGCGCAAATGCTGATGGACAATTTCTAACCATTGATGTCGGTGAAGCAGGTAGAATGAGCGATGGTGCAGTTTTCCGGTCTTCTACTCTTGGAAGATTGCTGAACAAAGAAAAACTTCGTATTCCCAAGTCAACACCACTGCCAAATGATGACGTAGATTTTCCATTTTATTTTGTAGGAGACGAGGCATTCCCGTTACAAAAAAATTTGATGCGACCTAACCCACAAAGGGTTTTTGATAATGAGAAAAGAATATTTAACTACAGATTGTCAAGGGGACGAAAAAGCATAGAATGTGCATTCGGAATGCTAACATCCAAATTTCAAATTTTTCAAAGGCCAATATTATGTCATGAGGATACAGCAATTGCAGTAATTAAAAGTGCTTGTGTTCTCCATAATTTTATAAGAATAACAGAGGGTAGATTTTCGATTCCACAGGTTACAAAAGAAGTTAGTGATTCTGAACATCAAACACCAACTAATAATAGACAACCGAATAATAATAACTCTGCTTATGAATTAAGAGATTACTTAAAAGCATATTTTCTGAAACCTGAAAATGCATTAGCTTGGCAAGGAAATTATACTGTCTGAATTATACTAATAAAAGTTAATAAATAACTAATAAACCGTAATTAATCTTACTTACCTGGTAGTTTCACTTCAGATCCAATTGAGTTCCATGCCCTTTCAACAATGTCCCTTCTGCTGTGGTCTTTACGAGTGTAATCGTAAATACACGGATATTTTTCCACTGTTTCTATAAATTGTATGTTGAATGCTGGAGTGTCCATTTTTAATTTGAATTAAAAAAGTCCACTCTAGTCTGCAAATATTGCTGTACTAATGCGATACTTATTGGTTTTCAACATGCAGTGCATATCGCTGGCGATAAGTATCGTTGCAGATTGTCAACCCTTTCTTAGAAGCGATATCGAATTGCTGCAGTGTGAGACTCATGATTAAATTCAATGTAAAATGCAACCTAGCAACAATATTGCTTATTGTCGGTTGCTAGTTGCTTATCGCTTATTGCTCCGGTGTGCGAGCCGCCTAATGTTTACAAACAACCTCCGAAAAGTACCCTTGATTTGACCTTGAGCGTCGCGAGTTATATGGTGCAGATGTGGGAAAAATTAGATTTTTCGCTTATATCTTCTTTTCTATTGACTTTAACCCATTAAATACCCTGATACCCATTTGGGGATGACGCGTACTTTCTAACCTAAAATTAACCACGTGCACGTGTGAGCATTTGTTTTTGTGCAGAGTTGTGCAATAGTGTGTGTTCTCGTAGAATAATAATATACTTGCTACAAGTACTTCGCGAATTTTGTGTTTTACAAGTTTATTTCGCATGTATTGGGTATGTAGCGAATTTTGCTAGCCTTGCAAATTTCAGTTTGCTTACTTTAGTTGTTATGGACACTCGTCGTTTTTTTTTTAATAAGTACCTCAGACAGTCTATGTAGGACAGGTTTTTCTATATACAAAGCGAATATTTTCTTTACAGGTATTTCTACGATGATTTCTTTATCGATCCCCATTTGGGGAGCACGGTGAATTTGGTGTACTTTTTAATTTCGTCATGGGCACCAGGCGTTTCTTATCACTTCGTGAGCTTGAAGCGATTCTGGAAGATCCTGCTTTTTTTGAGGATGATGATAATGACAGCGGTCCTGTTGATATTGTCGAGCTGCCCCCTGATTCAGTGGACAACGTGTCTGATGAAGAAAATATCGACGACAATGTGCTGGAGGACACATATCCAACAGATGTTCCAAGAGCGATCGAATTGCATTCGAGCTGCTTGCGTCCTCTAAATGATGATGATCCGACACATTTACCACAATATAGTAAAGCTACAGCTTCTACAAGTACGTGTGAGAGTTCTAGTAGGGATTCAATAGAAGTGACGCCGAAAAAAGGAAAGAAACGTAAGCTTTTGAGGAATAAAACAGTGAGAACAGCTAGAGTTACGAATAATGAAAAAGAACAAAACGCAACAACAAGGAACCAAGCTCAGAAATCCGAAAAGGTTGTATCAAACTGGATAAAAGATGAAACTGCATTCAACAATAATAAGGCTGGCGCTGATGATGATATATTTACAGCGAAAAAGAAGCAAGTTCGCAATGCTTTTCAGGGAAAGTCACCAGTAGAAGTATTTGAGACCCTTTTTGATAAAGAAATAATGGAATATGTAGTTAGACAATCAGTTATTTTCGCTTCGCAAAACAATCGCCATGATTTTATTTTTTCGGTAGATTGCCTGAAGAAGTTTTTAGCGGTTCTAATTCTATCTGGCTACCACAGCCTTCCTCAAGAAAAAATGTACTGGTCCGAAGATGAGGATCTGAACATACAATGCGTACGAAAATGCATCACCAAGAATCGGTACCTGGAAATAAAAAGATTTTTACACTTCAACGATAATTCCAATATACCTGAGAAAAGAGAGGATCGTGATAAACTCTTCAAAATTCGTCCGCTTGTTGATAAATTTAACCAAAAATTTTTAATGTTTGGTGTGTTCTCCAAAAATATCAGCATAGACGAACAGATGGTTCGGTATTATGGGCATCACTATTAGTCCGGGAGCCAGCGACCTTTTTTAATGACCAAAACCACAAAAGCTGAAAATGTTTCCTAAGCTTTATTTGGTATCACTATAGTAAGTGAATGGACCTCCAGCTGGCGCACTTCCGGGGGGTGTAGCTGCGGCAGCCTCCCAAACACGTAAAATAATAATTTAAAAAAACTAATACCGCAAAAGCTGAAACTTTGTTAACATGTTGATTATGTTATAAATAAATGAAAAAACGTATCCAGCCGAATTTAGAGTGGGGGATTATGCCCCAGCTTTTCACGTAAAGAAGTGAAAAATATGCGCTGAATAAACTGATACCGCAAAAGCTGACATTTGGTAAACTAATAGTTAAGTTAATAACTTAAACAAAACAAACATCCAGCTATATATTTAGTGGGGGAAAAGTGCCCAGCTGATGCAGTGAAAAACGCTGCGCGTCGGTATGCGCTCGGGCGCGTTGTTTCTTTGACTGCATCAGCTGGACACTTTTCCCTCACTAAATATAAAGCTGGATATATTTTTGGTTTAACTTATTCAGTTAACTATTGTATTACCAAATTTTAGCTCTTGCGGTATTAGATATCTATACTTTTCTCATTAAACACAGCGCGTCCATGCAGTTATTGGATGATATATACGTATAACTTTTCTGCTCTAAAAAAAGATAATAAAAAATAGGTTTACTATGAATTATTAAATTTTTTTAGCATTTATTTACAAAAAACATACTAAAAATAAAAAGATACGTATACAGTGCATTCCAATTAAAACGAGCCACCCCGTATAATTCCGATATTTTTATATTTATATAAAAATCCTAAAATACGTCAATTTTTCTTTTTAGGGGGACACAGTTTTGTGTCAAAATTTACTCGTTCAGAGTTAGGTCCTCCCCCCACCAACACAAACGTCAAAAAGTTCAAATAGGAAAGGGGGTCGAGTAATACCTCACCTTAAAGGGTATCAAATTCTTCTTTTAATGCTTTTTAGTTTTTCAAAATCTGTTCTGTAGTTTCCGAGAAAATTTACCCTAAAAATGGTAACCCGCAAAAAAGTAATGTTATGGGCTCACACCTTTTATAACCTTCTCACTTGTGAGTACAACACCTTTTTTGCAAGAGAAAAAACTAAAATAAAACCGGTAACAACTAGAACTCCCATAATCTTTACTCAAGTTGGCTTTTAATAATGGGGTGGCTTGTTTTAATTGGAATGCACTGTATAGTGTACAATGTATCAACAAATTTTTTAGATTTGGCCTTCTTCGGATTCATCGCCATCGAACTCATTATCGCTGCAATTGATGTCGATCTTTAAAATATCTTCGTCATCATCTATAAACATATATAATAATAATAATATATTAAAAGATATAGATGATAATAATATAAAAACGTATAACACGCGAGAGCAAAATTGTAACCCAAATCGGATTATGAATTATAAAAAAAGTTTTCATGCTATACAAAATTGTTATAAATATTATTCAGTTTAATTTTTAAATTAAAATTAAGTTGGTAAAATTAAAAAGAAAAATATACGGTACCCCCCAACCACGAAAAGCGCCCTTCCGTGCTTTCCAAGCATACTTCGACACTCAACATCAATCCGTTTCGCTAATACAATGAAATGTTATGAACCAGTTATTTATCAAAAAAAAAACCCTAAAAAAATTTAAAAAACTATTTGCACTTTTATGTGTAAATATTTACTTTTCGCATTTTAATGTCCACATATTGACTGTTTATGCTATGTATAAATATTTAAATGTGTAAATATTTACTAAAACCCTTTAAATTCAAAAACTTGTGAGATAATATAAAAACTGCATGGACGCGCGTGTTTAATGAGAAAAGTATAGATATCTAATACCGCAAGAGCTAAAATTTGGTAATACAATAGTTAACTGAATAAGTTAAACGAAAAATATATCCAGCTTTATACTTAGTGAGGGAAAAGTGTCCAGCTGATGCAGTCAAAGATACAACGCGCCCGAGCGCATACCGACGCGCAGCGTTTTTCACTGCATCAGCTGGGCACTTTTCCCCCACTAAATATATAGCTGGATGTTTTTTTCGTTTATGTTATTAACTTAACTATTAGTTTACCAAATGTCAGCTTTTGCGGTATCAGTTTATTCAGCGCATATTTTTCACTTCTTTACGTGAAAAGCTGGGGCATAATCCCCCACTCTAAATTCGGCTGGATACGTTTTTTCATTTATTTATAACATAAGCAACGTGTTAACAAAGTTTCAGCTTTTGCGGTATTAGTTTTTTTAAATTATTATTTTACGTGTGTGGCAGACTGCCGCAGCTACACCCCCCGGAAGTGCGCCAGCTGGAGGTCCATTCACTTACTAGTGATACCAAATAAAGCTCAGGAAAAATTTTCAGCTTTTGTGAAATGACTAACTCTAAAAGGTCGCTGGCTCCCGGACTGTTACTCATCGAAGCCAAGCTGCTAAATCGAAGGTATTGTGCGCTCCTATATTTGTACAAATTTGGTAATTGTGTTACAAGCTCGGCCCGATCTTTCAAACTTGTTTTGCCGTTAACCGGCTATTTAATAGTTATTTATTAGACGAATGTGTAATTCCACACGAGTTTAATACAAAATTTTATCCAACACCTTCATATGTTGTTCATGTAGGTAATTATTTTGAAAATTTATTTGACAAATAAACGGGGCTGCGCGCGCTATTGCGCGGTCTATCCTATTAAATTTACCAACATTTTAGGCCTATTAGGTTGGACCATTCCGTTCTGTTACACACCCCGCCCCTGCCTTCCGCCTGACCAAAGAAAGGGGCCATCGGGGCTCCGACCCTCTGCAAGGAGACCATCGGGCCTCCGCCCCTCTCTAAGGGGCCCTTGGGGCTTCGCCCCTCTTCAAGGGAGCCCTCGGGGCTCCACCCCTCTCTAAGGGGCCCTCGGGGCTTCGCCCCACTCCAAGGGGCCCTAGGGGCTCCGCCTTACTAGAAGGGGGCCTTGGGGCTCCGCCCCTCTCCAATGTTACCCTCGGGGCTTTACATCTTTCCAAGGGGCTCTTGGGACTCCGCCCCTCTCGATGAAGCCCTAGGGCTCCGCCCCACTCCAAGAGGCCCTGGGGGCTCCGCTCCTTTCCAAGGAAGCCCTCTAGGTTCCAAATATTAATTTGTATAACAAATAGTGTTCAATCTAATTTTGTTATTCATGGTATCTTTCTACATTCTCTCACTAGTGGCTTTTTAAATATTCTCTCACTAGTGGGTAATATATCGTATTACTTATGCAACATGAACATATTAATAGTGTTATTATATGGAGGTGTTGGATAAATGTAATTAAATTCAGCATATTTGCCATCCGCCGCCTCATCAAGGCGTGGTACACTCATTTACAAATTCAGCAATTGTGTTGCAAAGCTAGGCCCGATCTTTCAAACTTGTTTTGCCGTTAACCGGCTATTTAAATATAATTAAATTCAGCATATTTGCCGTTCGCCGCCTAATCAAGGCGTGGTACACTCACTTACAAATCTAACTTCTGTGTTACAGGCTCGGCCAGATCTTTCAAACTTGTTTTGCCTTTAACCGGCTATTTAACTGTAAATAAATTCAGCGTATTTTCTGTCCGCGCCTAATCAAGGCGTGGTACACTCACAAATTTAACCTTTTGTTTTACGAGCCCGGAAATGTTCTTTTAGGTTTAATCTTTATATATGGCAAGATCGTTGTATATGCCGACCACGTCGGCACCGATGTAATTTTCGGCCACAAGTGTGGCTTAATAGATCTGTTTAGTGTATCCGACTTATGATTATCCCTTGTATTTGTGCATGCTTGTTTACAGGGTGACTTAGTCACTGTGTCAAGATTGATGTAAGGTGAGACCCAAATGTGGTCAATAAGCTGCGCAGGTAGGTCGACAGGCTTGACGCTACACTGTTGTCTCCCGAGTTAGTACTTGAGTATTCTACCCCATTTGGCTTTCAAGGTTTGGTTAAGCGTGGGTTTTCCCCGATTGAATCTTGTGGCGCCCATTTATTCTGTAACACCCTATACATACCGTCACGCTTGCCCTGTGGTGTACCGTTTCTAGAACCACGCTCATCTCCCTGAGCTTATTTGAGCCGTGACCTTTAGCCTGTTTTGTGAGATTTTCAGGGTAAGTGTGGACATTTCCCGGACAGGTTTAAGTATTTGGCACTCAATCAGTGTCATTAAAACAGTTTGATACTGTAACAAACTAATAAAGGAAAGTAAAGAGGCCAGGTACAATGTAAGAATATGCTATTGGAACTTAGAGGCAACTAATATCCAGTGCTCAATTTACGCAGATGACATAGTACTATTGGCAGAATCAACACAGAAATTGCAGCAGATAGTAAACAAATGGAACAGCGCAATCAAAGGGTGGGGGATGGCAATTAATGCGAATAAGAGCAAAGTAATGGAGATAACAAAGAATGGTACTCAACAAAACGTACAAATAATGTGCAACGGAAAATAACTTGAGTGGGTGGATAATTATAAATATCTTGGCGTTATGATAAACGATACTGGAGCAATAGATCAATAAATATTAAATAGAACAAATAAGGCAAGTAAGGTTTATTATGCTTTAAACAACATAATTATAAATAAAAAAAATAAGAAACGCCACTAAACTAAGATGTACTATGCAAGACAAAAGAACTGGGACAACTCTTGATAGAGATTTTAGCATAATTTGATTAGCTTAAAGGAGGCTTTAAACAATTAAATTTTTTATAACAGTTCTGATTTATTGCAACGTCTAAACAAGTTGACGGTTAAGTTACAAATATCTAGCAACTGTACATATTAAGGCAGTCACATTCACTACAGACCGTATTAACTGTCTCAGTTTTTTGCCTTACATAGTACAAGAGTGTTTATGTGCCTACACTAATATACGCCTCAGCAAGCTGGATCATGTAAGACAAAGTGAAAGGAAGGGTAACAGCAGGGGAAATAAAATACTTGAGAAGAATGGTCGGAAAAACGAAACGCGACAGAATTGGAAATACAGCGATTAGAGAAGAACTGGAAATGGAACTATTAGTAGAAGAAGTGGAGGGAAGGCAGTTTGCCTGGTTTGGGCACGTCATGAGAATGGGAAATAGAAGAGACCCAAAAAGGATACTGGAAGCATGGTCGGAGGGAAGACGATATGTAGAAACGCCTAGGAAAACAATAGAAGAAATAATGGAGAAGATGGCACTGGATAGAAGAAAAAATTTAGGTCAACTAAAGAGAATGGCAGCTGATCGTGAGCAATACCGCAAATGGATGAGCAACCCGACGCCATAGGCATGAAGGAAATGGAAAAGAAGAAGAGGAGAAGTTTTCATATGTTATGTTTATCATTTTGTTACATACGTAAATCTATATTATTCTTTTCTGCTTATACTATGGTACCGGTATCGTGTATAACAACTGTACTCTATGATCACGGTTAGTTAATCAGCTTCTGATGTCTACCGTGTATTGAAAAATATTAATTCAAATTTTTCTGTTTTTGTGCAATAAATTTTTGTAAATGTTGATTACTTGAATCCTTTTGACTAAATTTTTTGTTGAAATAATGACATTTACTTGGTAAATAAACACAGATTTTGTTAAGGAAAAAGTGCGATTTTTGTTAACTGTTTGTACAAAATGTAAATTTTTATTTCACTATTTCCAAAGTATTTTTGTTGGATATAAAAATTTGTTGAGTCAATACGAATTTTGTCTGTGTAACTTTACAAGCGTGATGTTTCAATTTATGAAAACTTCGTGCAAATCTACCAAAGGATGTCTGCCAAATTTCGTCCAGTTGATAATATGCATATCAAAATTCACTTTCCGGTTTCATAATTGCGATATAAAAGTTATAAACATAAAAAAAGAATTACTAGTAAACTGTACTTTTACGAAAGTAATTTATTTTAAAAATGTAAAATTTTAATTTGAAATTCGTCTCAACTAGAGATGGGCGCGTGAGTGATTTTTCGCTCACGTCACGCACGTTTCACGCTGGCATTAAACAGTCACGTTCACGCACGTTCACGCTCACGTTCACTCACGTTCACGGCGTGACACGCCACTCACGACGTGACACGCAGCTTTTATTTCAAAATTTAAATTCAGATAGAACAGGATGTTCAAATTTAAAACCAACGAAAAAACCCTAAAGAGAACTAAAAATATGTTTTGCACCTGACATAATTTACGTGATATGTTGCAATCAGAATTAATAATTGACATAAAAAGAAAAAAATGAAAATTTACTACAATAACTTCGACAAGGGATAAATACCGATTTCTCGCAAATATATTTCTTGCAGCTGTCTTCAAAGACATTACTTTTAATACTAAAAGCTGTCATTGGAATTGACGTTTCCTTTATTGGTATGAGTACAGAAGGTATATGGCAACACTTTTAATTCGTAGGTTTGAAAGTACTTTTACGTACAAGGATCGACATTTTCAGCGTTAAGGCGAGTATACAAAAAAAACATTACTTTTATTAGAATAATAAGTTCATCTACACAAGTACAAAATTAATTGGTTTAAAAATAAAACGTAATCAACATTTTCAGTGTTAAGTCGAGTAGGTAAACAAAACAAAACATTACGTACTTTTCTAAAAATAGGTTCATCTACACATCTACACAATATATTTTTGGTTTAATAATAAAACGTAATTAACATTTTCAGCGTTAGCCGAGTATAAAAAACAAACCATTATTTTAATTAGAATAATAAGTTCATCTACACATCTAAACATTAAAATGTTGATTTAAAAATAATATGTAATCAACATTTTCAGCGTTAAGTCGAATTTTGCGCTCTTCTAAAATTCGCCCAGCTGTAGAAAATACTCTTTCGCTTGTAGCGGAACTTGCCGGTATGCTTAAAATTTCTCAAATTTTTTTAACAGTGGCGTATTTACACTGTTTTTCCAAAATCCTAAAATGTCATCTACATTTCCGAATTTTAATTTAACATACTAATTTAGTTCTGTTTCGGCATCATCCTAATTACATGTGTCATCGTCAGAGCTATGTCTAAGTGCAGAAAGATAAGAATCTGATGCTGATGTACCAGTTTTGAGTCGTTTGCTATGTATTTCATCATTATCATCTATAGTTTTATTTGCATTATAATCTTCTCTTTTATGTGAAGGTATGAACTTTAAGGATTTATAATTAGGGTCCAAAAATAAAACCACATAATGTAACTTGTTTGGCACAATTTGTGATTTAATGAATTTAAAAGTTGCTGCACCCTGCAGTTTTTTATTCGTTACTAAATATTTAACGTGAAATTAACGTGAAACGTGAATCACGCCTTGGATATTTTCACTCACGTTCACTCACGTTCACGTCACGATTTTCAAATATTAGTCACGTTCACGACGTGACACGTCGTGACACGACGTGACACGACTGTTTTCACCTCACGCGCCCATCCCTAGTCTCAACCAATCAAGCCAGCGCCAACCAATGGCCAATCTCTTAAATGTAGAGTCTCTACTTAACACGTGTACTAAGTTCCAATTTAATTGAATTAAAAAGTCGAAGTCAAGTATGCATATGCTAATATTGTTTAAAACATAATATTAAAAATATTGCAAATTATCTGTCATAACGCTAAACTTAAAAATTACATAATTCTATCTGATGGAGAAAGAAATGCCGACGCTCCGAAGGTCTCAATGCGTACTAGTTTTTAAAATAACACGTTAGCATATCAAAGGCTTAAGCAGCAGTATAAAACATGATTCTGAAAAACTATACTGAGTTTGACGAAAATAACTGAATAAAAATAAGTTAACTCACAACTTAATCTAAATGAAATTTATGAAATTCTCTTACTCATAACTTCTTTATTTTGTGAAGTGATGTCTGTATGGGTTGATTTAACGCCATGGTTACAGTTATCTTGTGCCATATTATTTATAATGTTTACATTTAAACTTCATAACGGCTAGCTAAAAAAAATGAATCTTGGCGTTGCTGCATTGCCTGAAGATATTTTAAACCCAGCTGGTGAACTCTGAATAGCTTAATTCCAGAAAAGTCAAAAGCTAGGTATGAGAAAGCATACAATGTATTCAAACTGTGGCAATATGGGAATCTTATTGAAGTTATCAATGAGAATGTTCTTCTGGCATACTTCCAGCAACTGGTAGGTTATTCCAAATGATAGTTTGTGAGGTTCTTTAATTATTTTTTTGTAGTCTCTTATATGATGCTGCGAAGCACAATTAACATCAATAAAAAAAAGCGACGAGGAGTACTTGTTAGCCAAGCTATGTTCAAACTCTATTGAAGTTCGATTTGAAAAAGTTATAAATCCTACGTTATTTTTAGGTTGTTGCAATTTTCGGGTTATTTGGAGCATGGAATATATAACCTGACAATAAATGATGTTAAAGATGAAGACTCCGTTTTGATTGTGAAAGTCAATTAAACTAAGAATTACAAACAAAATTTTTTTACCATTGTCTCTGAGGGTGCTATAAATTCTGCGCAAATTGTTAAAAAGTACGAGTCTGCGACCAAAATACACGAATCACGAATACTTCTTTGTTTTTTACAATCGACGAAAATGTAGCGTGCAATGAGTAGTTATACACAGATTTCTTCTGCTCCTAAAATGATCACTACTCTTCTGGGTCTACTCAACACTGACCAATACACGGGTAATTGCCTGAGGCGAACTTCTGCAACAATCCAGGCCAACACAGGAGGAAACGTAACCGATCTAAAGAGGTTGAGTGGGTGGAAGAGTTCGAGAGTAGCAGAGAGATACGTAGAGGAAGCAGTAGATAACAATATTAAGATGGCAAAAATAATGTTTGGCAGTGGAGAATCTGGCTCTTCCAGTTCAACAGTTCGCGGTTATATTATTTATATTAAAAATACCACGGAAGAGATACACAATGCTCTCTCACATATGGAGACTAGAGATATCTTTTCCAGGAATTACCTTCTCTGAGTTTGAAAGACTGTAACATTAATGTCTATTATGGCAAACAGAAGCAGTAGTGATACAATTCAGTTGTTAATTATTATAGTTTCGCATTCCGAATGTTTGTATTGATAAATACCATACTATCTTCATTATTTATTAGTATTTTGTACTTTTGTATATGTAAAAAAAAGTTTAATATCCTGGAACCGGTAAAATAAATAAATGTATGTCACTGGGCTATTCAAAACACGACAGGTGAACAGATAAGAGATATACAGAAAATTTTAAAAAACATTGGGACTATATTGCCGTAAACTATTCAAGGGTAACTATGAAATTGACAAGAATAGGAAAAGTTATGACGATCCACAGAAACCAAGTACCTATACCAAGAAGAGGTTAGAAATGCCATTACAAATTCTGATAAATTTCTTGGTATTGTCAATATTACAGCTGAAGCAATAAAAACTATGAGAAAAACTGGTGTTAATATCGTTTATAAACTCTGTAAGGATAGGGCGGCCAAGAAGCCACATTGCTATAGACCCGAGACCAACGCCTTCCGCAGGATCAGGCGCTACCAGAAATATACCGAGCTCCTCATCCAGAAGTTGTCCAGCCGTCGTCTGGTCTACGAGATTGTCCATTGTAAGATTTACCTGTTGCTCCAGAACTGCGATGTCATGACGCTTCAGAAGCAAGCCACGTGTACCTACCTGGTCTGCCTCTTCTTGGACACCAACCTGTATCTCATCCACGTCAACTCAGTGATCATAACGCCCAAGAACATAAGGAGGCGAGAGACGGATCAGGAGTAAATGTAAACCCGCTTGCTCGACAAATTAAAAAAACTGTTCAGTAAAATATATTTCATATAGTATATGAACTTAATAAAAAAAGTAGAATGCTAGAAATTTATAAATTCAAAAAGGATTTGTCATAAGCAACCCCTAGAATGAACCAAATTAGAATTCTACCTTCGTTAGCTAAACGCCAAGGGAACTGGAGGATCCCATTATTGATTCGATCGAGAATGAAATCAAAGTTCTCAATTTAATTCTACCTAGTTGGCTTGTGTGTGCTGAAGTGTTACAACAACCAGGAGTAAATGTAGGCACTTCCATGAATTGTACTGTTAATTTTAGTGATAGTGAAAGGATTAAGTTAAGAAATAGTTTGGTCAGGTTTGAAAATTAAATAATGAAAGTTTTGTACTATTGCGGCCAAAAAAATTCGCATGGTTTGCTTGTCTAGTGTATGTACGGTTTTATCAAGTGGACGTACAGTTCAAAACTTAAAATGCTGAATAATGTTATAAGCGAGGCCGAAAAAGACTTTGCTATTGCAAAACTAGAAGAGGGATCATCACTGCTAAAGTTGGTTGCGGAAGAAGCACAATTTTTTAGTTTCAAACGAAAATTGCATAACACGCTAATTTACAGAGAGCAGAAGATTCTCAATATACTTATAGACACAAATCCTTTTGCTACTGCAATAAAAGCTGCAGATGAAAGCCAGTTTCCTGAGTCGGTGAGAAAAGAAGAATAAGAGAAGAAGAGTTCTTCAACAGGGTAACGGCCAAAAACCAAAACTGTGCCTTGACAATAAAAGGAGAAGGATGTGGTCTACAAATGCGTACTTGAACCAAAACAATTTGTTTGAAAATATGATGTTCTCCAACGAAAACATATTCAAGTCCTCATACAACGGTAAACTTAAAGGCTATCGCCTAAGAAATCAAAAGTTCGAGAAGCCTTACTTAAATAAAACGGACAACAGTTTATCTATGGGGGTGAATATTTATCCAAGGACCAAATGGTCTGCATATTATCGATGGTCGCTTAACTGGTCATCAGTATGTGCAACTTCTGAATGATGTCATGCTCCCATCTGTGCAAAATCGTTTTCAAAAAAGTGATTTTTAGTGATGAATCTACCTTTTCAAATAATGGATTAGTGAATCGTCACAACTGTCATTTTTATGCCCAGGAAAATCCGCGTTGGATAAGAAAAAATCGTTTTCAACGCATTTTTTCCTTAATGTTTGGTGCGGTATCGTGGACAATTTTATTATTAGTCCATATTTTTTCAATGGGAATCTAAACGGTGAATTGTATTTACAGTTCCCGGTGAACGATTTACCAGGACTTTTAGAAGAGTTGCCATTAAATATAAGAGAAAACATGTGGAGCTCCGGCACATTACCACCACAATGTCAGGAACTACTTAAATGAAAACTTTGGGAATAGATGGATAGGGCGAGGAGGACCACATTATTGGCCAGCACGCAGTGCATGTTGGACTATTTTCTCTGGATTAAAGTGAAGCAAGACGTGTATTCGGAACCATTTGAAGGGGAAGAAGAGTTACGACGAAGATTCGTGGAATATTGTTGTTTCATTACCCCAGAAACATTAGCGAGAGTGCCCAGGTCAATGCGTAGACGAATAGACTTATGCATTAATCAAGAAGGGAAGCCTTTTGAGCATTTATTAGCATAAATTTCGTTATTTTGTATGGTTCTTAATATTTTCATTTAAATTTATCGTTCAATTAAATTAAAGTTGCTTTTTATTAGAAAATTGACATTAGAAAATTAATTAAAGCAGCTATCTTGATTCCAGTAGTGAAGCTAAACACTTGTAAAATCAAAATAGCCATTGAAATGTAATGTGTGTTGCATACTCAACTGCTTAAAGCTGCAGACATTTAAGGTGGAGACCCTATTGGCCTATATATTGCAATTTTGGCTAGATATCATTTTAATTTGTTAGATATTTATATTATTTACGTTAGCTAAAACATTTATTTAATTGCTATTTTATTATACATACGCGTTGACACACTAAATTATTGATCTGACAGTTTGTCATTATTGACCATTGTGATTAAAAAAACACTTTGAGGGGTTCTGAGTAATTGTCATTATTATAAACATTGGTCCTACCGATATCTTAATAAATAGTTAACGGATATCCTACCAATTCTTGTATAAGGTAGGATTTGAGTAATAAATATATTTTTTTAATTGTATCAGTTTCTATACCTGACAGTTTCCAGCTTAAACTATAATTTTTTAATAAATTGAACTGCGTTCATAAGTAATCCCTCCTGCTGAATTTTCACGGTATATCGGAGTAGGTATTTGTTTAACTTGTCACTTGATAGCTACGTGTGTTTAGTAAAAAGTGCTTTTACGGCACTTATTTCTGTTTGTCAATAATCACCTTTAGAATTGAGCAGCGTCTCACCAAGCGGTTGAAGCAGCCTGCCAAAATTCGAAATTACTTCACACCCACCCTACAGTCAATATCTAGGCCAGTCTGAGTTCTTCTTAATTCCCTAACAATAACAAACCGATACCAGGATGCGGGGGTATTCTTCAATTCTTCATCAACGGAATCAGAAAATGTGTTTTAGCATCGAAGAGAAATGTATAGAGCGAATCAGTAGTTATGTTGAAAAATAAAATGTTTTCAGCTTTTTTTTTATTTTACTCAGCTAGAAATCATTCTATTGAGATGGAGCCCAGCTTCATATAATATTTTCAGGTATCTACGGTTAGTAACTGTCCGATCCACATTAGTATTCACCGCAGGATCTGCTACATGAATTGTCTCAGCAATAAGGAATGATAGGTAATATTCTGCCTTCCGTTTTAAATATTTAATGAGCGATATAATTTTAAGCTTATCTCTAAAGATAAAAAGGGCCCCGACCAGCAATGCTGCTTGCAGTATTGTGGAAATTATTCCTGTGGGATCATAATAATTTCAAAGCTTGGTCATACTGAGTTTATGTCCTTCCTATCTGTTTATCTGCGAATCTATCAGAGATATTCAATTAGTGAAAAGACCTGACATTCATATAGTATATAAAACACCATTAATAAAAAATATTCATGTTCGTTGCTCATGAATAAAATATTATTTAAACCGTCAAAAGAAGGCCTAAAGAAATTCAAAATTCTTACTTGCTTTGATTTTATAATAGCTATCCTAGACCTACTCAAACTTTGCTTTGGTGGTAAAAATAACTAGACTGCAGCATAAAACGTAACTCTACAAAGCAATGCGGAGAAGTTGTGTGGAAACGGAATACAGATGGAGATAATATCGACAAATATTATTATGAATAAACGTCGACGCGATATGTGTAGGTAACTTTAGTTTGACCAACGCACCCTGAAATCCTTAACAAAGGCAATTCTTGGACAAGGCAGCTTCATTCAAACCGAATTTGCAATGAAATGTACGTTGTTTTGAGGGCGAAATCGAAAATATGTTGACAAGACTAAAATATTGTCGCACTAACAGTAAACGCTTTAAATATACCGACTTTTGAAAAAACATTTAATAAAAGAGTGTACTTAAGTCTACATTGTGGCATCTGAGATCACCGTATCTTACTTTAATGGATTTCTGTTTATATTTATAAATGTACTTATCCCAATATCCTTAAAGTGGGAAAACGCCACAGTTGAATTAAACAAATTTTAATTACAATTCAAGGTTTCTATACCCTTTAATGTTGACAAAAAGTCAGGACGTTCTCAAGCGATATTTTGTATTCCTAACAAACTGTTTAGTGCATGCTACCTTCGTGAGTACATCATTTTACGGCCACATTGCGGTTAATCAGTGTAATGCGAATATATCTGAATAACATTTGTCAAGCCAGACTGAGTTAGTCACATCCACGGATGCGAAAGAATCGTCTGAATTCCTTGTAAGTGGGATGTGCTGCAGCATGGAGTCCCTGGGGTTGCAGTTTTTAATTACGACAATAAATTAGACTACGGCAGAGTAAAGAACCGTTTTGAATGTAAGCAACTTTAATATTAATTCAACAATTTTATTTTTACTCTTTTATTAAAAAACAGAGGAAATCTCCCAACATTGCGACAGCGTCGCCCTTAAGAAATATCCTGGCCGAGAAGTTGAATTTTAATTTTAAATTTCTTCACAATTCAGAAACATAAACTTGTCGGATCAAAAGTGACGTGATATGGTTTCGTGAACTTTTTAAAGCCTTATAGATATTACTGAAATTAGACCTATGCGTAGGAGGTGGTAGCTACCCAACTTCCGCTTAACGATAACGGAGTAAAAAAATTGACATGCAGAAGAGAGCAACTAATACGAAGGGCAGATCCATATAGTAGAACCTTTTGGAGAGAGCAAGAGAGAATCATTTATTGCGTTATGGTCAACTATTTTCGTAAAGGAGTCGTACAGTGCCGAGCAATTCAAAAAGCTCAAGGGAAATGTGAAAAGCATGGTAATATCAACAAGTACCCAAAGTAAAAGAACCGTACTAAATGATAATGAAGATATACTGTTTAACGCAGTAAAGGAACTTGAAGAAAGTACTCGCTAGGGTAAGAGGTAGAGTGAAATAAATAGGCCACGACATAATTTCCGCCTATATCACGTGCAACTGGTGCAGAAACTGGATAACAATGACTTTGTAGACTGCTTACAACTTAAGGAAATGAACTGGCCCTTGGCCTACATAAACGCATTGTATCTCCATTTGAATATAAGACTTTGACCTGTCAATTTTAAAATCAAATAGGGATATAAAGTTGGAAAAACCTTGCAAGGTAGAGTTCACAACGAAAACATCGAAAACATCAGAGAACTTCCAAAATTGAAACTTTGAAGAAGCGAATATCATCCCAATCACACCATCGCTATTTCACAGCCTCTTGGTAATATAAACTTCTTCAAACGAATTATGGAACACTTTTCAAAGACAAGACCATTAGTGCTCGAAACCTCGAAAGCTGAAATAAAAATAGTAAAAAAACATTGGATTTTGTTAATAATACACTGAAGCTAATAGAGGAAAAGAAAAAAATTGTAGACTATTGGGTTTCACGACACCTCAGGCATTCGGACAACTATACCTACATCGTTAGTCAGTTAAATACAATCAACCGTCGACGTGATTAAATTACAATATCAAGAAGGTCTGTCATCTATACTCCAGATATATTTCGACAAGTAAAACAGCTTAAAGGACAATTTAAACCGAATACTTGAGTGAAAGAAACAATCTAGGCAAGAATATACACAAACCTTAAATGTTTGGCAGGGATACTCAGAAAACGTATATTCCAACACAATTCAAGACTCCTCACTCCATTTCTCAGCAGAACACAAACTTCAATTTTGAGAAAGCACTTGGCAATGCAATCTCTCGATTGAGACCTAATGAAGCATCGGGATTCATCGTGTCACCGCAATACCCGACTATGGAATTGACGTTCTCCATGCGATATGTAACAAGCTTTAGTATTAGAACTTCTATCCTTCTTACACTACATAAAAAGATAAATATATGTGACCACCTATCGCTTCATCGCTATGATTTTCCATTGTCAGTAAGGTCATGCTGCATATTTTAAATTAGCGTTTAAAAGTATATTTAACTAGTCAGAACCCTCCAGAACAAGCTGGCTTTGTGCAGAAAAGGGGTGCAAAAAAAAACATTTTCAACATTCGCCAATTAATCGAAAAATTCTTTGTATATTTCCTTTGTGGATTACCATGCATCTTTTAGCAGTGTGGGATTGAACAGGCTTTAGTCGGTCCTTACAAAAATGGGCGTTTCCTAACACCTAGTGACCCTATTAAAGCTTGTATACGACAGTCAGGCACTAATACGAATTGTACTCCAATACCTGTCCAATCACCAAAGGTGTGCGCCACTTGTGTTCAATCTATATGGAGAATATGCTGATGACACCATACTTTTGCAACGTCAGAACTAGATCTTCTTTACTAATTACTCGCCTATAAAGTATTAGTGCTGAGTTGGGCTTAAAATAAATTACCGAACAACTAAACCATGGTAATTGACAAGAAGAATAACAATAGCCTGAACTCAAGAACTCAGTTATGATGCTGTGTCGCAATTTAACTACCTCGGCTCAGTAATCTCGAACGATGGAACAGTACGCCGGGTATACTACGCAGAATTATAATGGCGCGTGGTACTAATCACGAAACTAACCTAAATATGGAATGATTGTCAAGTAACTATTGCAACTACATATTTTTATTACGCCTCTGAAACTTGGTCAGTTAAATATGGTGACAGAAAGCCCGTTGATGCTTTCGACAGTGTAGTATTGGCGTTGCATGCTCCGCATTTCTTGAGTTGAACATCGTACAAATGCCTCAATACTCGTACAGATATATGCAATGGTCTTATGCCCTACAACTCAACTTGATAGCATTGGCCAAATTAATGGACATTCACTAAAGCTCAGGGTGAGGTATTTTATATAACTGCAAGGCTAAAACTTGAATTTAACAGGATGAATGCATTTCTAAAGAGATGCCAGTAATAACAGAATATTTAAATAAAGAACGCCAATAAGCAACGCTCAATTCTCACAGGGATCTAAGTTAACTGTAAGATCAAGTTAAAATAAGAGGTTTGTGCAAAAAGTAATAGCCAAACTAAAAGAGATTATTAATTACAAAAAGGATTGCAAAGGCAATGAAATGAAGCGTAGAATTCAAGTAAAGTTAGAGAGTGAAATTTTGTCAGGATTTAAAAGAAAGTATAAGAAGCTAGATAAACCAATGAACGTTGCAACGAGCAGCTAAGAAGGCAGGCATTAAGGCATATAACGGAAATTGTAAAAATCAGCAAGACAGGGTAAAAAGCGAAGTAAAGCAGACAACAGATGTCCAAAAATCGTGTGTAAAAGTAGACAGGTGAATTCGAAGGAAGCTTTGCTGCAGGAAGTACGCTAACTTAAATAATCAGTGCAGTGAGCGTGTGAACCATTAAAAGCATTTAATATAAAACGTGCAGTAGCCCAAAGACAAGGTTAATTAGTTATAAATGTAACAATTATATTAAGGATAAGAATTTTATAAATAGTTTTAGTTGCAAGCAAATTAGTGTTTAAAAGTAATCAATTTGAACTTGGTTAATATCCGTTTTTTATTAATATTCCACTTGCAATTGTTTATGACGGATTTTTCAGGGAGAAACAAAAAAATAAATTGTAAGAATTATTGTGTTGAAATGTGCTCCACTTTAAACGATTTTTTCACATAATAAATAAATAGTTATCAGCATAAAAAGTATACATTTTTACTGAGTGCATGTCCAAGGTGGTGTGGTAGTATTTGCAGAGATTTTTGCCACAAAAAAGTAAAAAATTCTTCGAAGTCCCGTTACGATAACCTAGCAGCCGATGCAGCCCAAGTTCCGATCTCTGCGTGGAGCCAAGCGAGTCAACACAGCACAGAGGGGAAGGTACCAGGTCATAGAGCAGCCTTGTAAGAACGTGTCCCAGGAGTTTCATCAGAATCAGCCCCATAGCAGCCCAAGAATTGCATCAGCGTCGCCTGCAAGTTCCCGATTCAAGTTGGGTAGAGAACAGGTACCGTTTTTGGCTAAAACTAGCTATGTTAGGTACGTGAAACTTATGTGTATATAAGAAGAGCCAATACTTAAGACAATCCAAGCATTTTCCGTGGCGGTAAAGCAAGTGCAGCTCTCAATAAAAGCCGAGTCCATAATTTGAGGTTAGGCAAAGTTTGAACCCAAGCGACGCTTCGAAAACAATTGACAATTTTCCCGCGTCACTTCGACGGGATCGACAATCAAGTGCTGGAAAAACAAATGACAATTAATGCCGCCAAAACGCCCGTATTCAAATAATTACCGGTAGAAACTTTGATAAATTTCACTTTGTTTTTAAGTCACTGACCGTTAACTTGCCAGCGGGATCCATTTTGGTGTAGCATTTGACCTAATTTCGAATATTTGCTTATGCGCATTAGAACTAAGACGAAAAACAGGTCCGTATTCAAATAATTTGAAAAATTACACATTCAACCAGGAACCCAGCTGAGATGAGTGATTGCTTTACCAATATGAGCTGGCGTTTATTTATCAATATTTGCAGGTAAATAGAATATTATAGAGGGCATATAACTATTTATTTTGACAAGTCAAGAAAATACAACTCACTTTTAATCTTCCTAAAATTTTATAGTACAAACTAAATGTTATTCTTCTTAACATGGAATTTCGGCTTAGACCGCGTAGTATTTGTATATGAACACCCAGCATTTTCTGGCTTAATGTGCCTTGCAACTTGTGAAGTCGAGCAAAAACCTGCGCGATGGTCATGCTCTTTGGTGGCTCGTGTTGTTTGAGTATCTTGAGAACGAGGATACTTAGGCAGATTTGGCCGTTTTGCTGTTTGTGCATCCATATTCACTAACGTTTCGCAAGACTTTGCAGCTTGCATCATCAGAGTGAAAGTCGTATTGAACTACTAAATGTTGCATGGTGGCTCTAATCAACATTTAATTAATTAATAAAATAAACAAAGAGCACAATCATAGCGATATATTACAACTCGACTATCAACTGTAGTCTATGCTAGAATATTGAGGTGCTATGGTCAGATCTCCTGCCTAGTCGAAAGCTTATTAGGGAAACTTATGGTGCAGGGCAGGCAAAAAAGAATAGGCCCATAGACCTATAAGTTGGATTGACCAAGTTAAAACATCGATAGGCACATCCCCTGTCCAGGAACCATCGTTCCCAATTGTCAATAATTTAAGTAACTTGTTTGGGATGTAACATATACAGATACTCTCGCAGAATCGCATATCTCTGAGTCTTGTTTATCAGTTAGATCCGCAGCTAATAAATCAGAAAACCTAAAGAGGCAGAAATATAATATCTTATCTGATCATCACTTCTTTGTTCCATTTGCGGTAGAAACCTTTGGTCCGTGGAGCAATAGCGCAAAGTCTCTTTTTGATGAATTAGGGAAACTAATTGTTGACAGTACAGGTATTCCTCAAGCAAAGCCATATCTTAAGCAAAGAATTAGCATTGCTATACAGAGAGGCAACGCAGCTAGTGTGTTGGGCACAGCACCATTATTAGCTTCATTTAATGAAGTTTATTACCATCATTAATGTTTTATTTTATCTTATGTAAGTAAATTATCTATTGCTTATTATTATAATACCTAAGTGTTCAATAAAATACTTAAAAATTTGTATTCACCTAGTCACCACTCTTCTGTCAAGAAGATGTATTTGAGAGAGAGAGAGACATTGATAGAGAGAGAAAGAAAGAGAGAGAGAGAGAAATTCAAACTTTAACCTCAAAGTAATGCAAATTTTTTAAGATATATGTGCATCATAGGAGTATAAAAAATGTGACCTGTCACTTATGAAACTCAAATGGAGGTGGAAATTTGAAAAAGCCTGACAAGAAAGAGTTCCTAACGACAATATCAGAGAACCTTCAAACTATGCCTGTTAACGAAGAGAACAAAAAAGATAATATAAAAAGAAAGAAGATGCAGCATGCATAAATAAAGGAGAAAGTAAGAAAAACTAAAAAATGAGACACAGTAATTTTCTCCTGTATTGAAATATCAATGATCAACACTAATATGGTGCATCACAGAGGAACGCAGTAATATTCAAATATAGATTCGTCTAAGCCAAATGTAACCTTAGATAACTCGAACGACAGGTTCTGCCACACTTGGCATCCAGCATTCATAAATTTCGACGCTCAATACCATGCTAAGGCGAGACCATTAAGTGGGTTTTACGCTTACAGCGTTTGTCTAGCTTATTGATATAATTTCACGACTTCCAAATTGCAAAACCTAAACCTGGAAGTGAGGAGATTTTTCTCGTATGCATGGGCTTTATATAAGTATAAAGAAAGTCACCTGTCACTTATGAAACTCAAATCTAGGTGAAAAACTGGAAAAATCCTGCAAGACCGGGTTCCCAACAACAAAATCAAAGAATCTTCGAAGTATGCCTGTTAATGAAAGGAACAAAAAGGCACAAATAAAGAGAAAAGTACGAAACATTAAAAAATGGAAAGCAGTGATTTTTCCTGTATTGGAAGATGAACAATTAACACTCATATGGTGCACCACAGAGAACAGCAGTACTATTCAAGTAGATATTCCCGTAAAACAAGGGCGATTTTCAAAAACCTGGACGGCAGATTCTGCCGCGATTGGAATTCAACATGCTCAGATTTCGAAGCTCAATACCATGGCCCAGCGATCAAACACTTGACTTTCAGGCAGCCTGTTCGTGTTCGATTTTCGGCTACTGTAAAAAGATTGCTAGCACCTGTGGTAGTCGTTAACCCCTAACGAGAGAACTCTTCTAGCCGGCTTGCCAACAAAGAGGGCTTATAGAACCAGAACTTTGTGGAACTAAACAGCCTAACATAAAGAGAAAGAAGAAAAATAATACCATGGTGAGCTTAGACGGTCGAATGGGTCACACGCTTGAAGCATTTGCAAGGATCAGGGGCAGTCGGTACGATTCTTTCAAGGTACACTGGTAATGTACCTGCGTTTAGCGAACTGCAAGCTAAGGAAGGCAGTTGAAAATCAGCTCGGTGCTACTGTCATTGTCCCTAGGACATTCGTCTGATTTATATATTGCAAATAGAAAGAACTAGTATATATGCCAGACATGGTGCTTTCGCCTTAATAAAAGTAGAGTAACAGACAAGCCAACACTATCCAATCAAAATTAGCATGGCAACTGAAGCGATAGAGAAAATCGCTAGGACAGGGATCGAGGAAGAAGAGGCAACAATCAACAACACTCGAAAAAGTCAAGAAATCAAGGATTGAAATGGATTTACGCAAATATATTGCTTTTGGTTAATCCTAAGATAAAACTCGTATGTTTTTTGTAGAACAACTAATTTGCATAAAACTGATATATGAGTGTTATTTTATTTGGACAATTATTTACCGTTCTACAGCGCCGTAAAGGTCGGCAAGTCCCATAGACTGTACATTTAGTGTGCACTTTCAAACGGCACTGTCATTTCGAGTATGTCGCACCAGCTGTTTTCCACACCACTTTTGAAGTAGAGTTTGTGACGCGTTTTTTACGTGGTCTCCTCTATAGGCTTAATCCCCGAAGTGTATTTCTAACATTCTTACACTTTTAATTCTCACTTTTCCCTTGGCCATTTTGATGGACCAGGTTCTACATTGTCGATTCCACTCATAATGCAATATAACAGGTGGCGCAAAAGTAGTCACTCGACTTCCTAAGGCAGTAACTTCGTTTGTAAGTAAAAATAATTGGTTCTGTTTGTTGATTATTTTATTTAGACGTTTAATTTTTTTTCCATTAAGTCGCTAAGATAATATCGGTCAAGTGGACACCGCCAGAGTTGATGCACACTCTGGCTCGTTTCACAGCATTTTGCATGACTTTTCTCAAAATTTCTGGTGATAAATTCTTCACTTCTAGTCAGATGTTCTCCTTTAGGGCCGCCAAGATCTGTGGCTTGTTCGTATAAACCCGTGCCTTCAGAATACCCCAAAGAGGGGAGTCTGGAACGGTCAAATTGGGCGATCTTGAGGGAAAGTTCAAATATCCAAAACGAGAGATTAAGCGGCAGGGAAAACTTGCTTCAGAATATCCACTGTCGCTCGTGATGTGTGTGCGGTTGCACTTTGTACGGGAACATCTTCAAGTCTTTCACCAAAATTCGCTGTAAAGATCGTGTACTGATGCCCAATTGCGTGGTCCGGTCGTCTGGTTGAAGTTTGAGAGTCCTCTTAGACATCTACAGCCGCAGCAGCGATATTCTCGACGAACGAATACTCTAGAGCCGCCACGTCTGCAACTGTCCCATGTTGAGCCAGTCTCATCGAGGCAAGCGGTTAACCGCAGCAGTGTTTTCCCAATTGATCCCACACGACCAAGAAATCGACGACGAAATTCACGTTGAGCCAAAACTACTGGCCAATTATTTGTCTAAAACATTGACACAATTATTCCGCGTTCTTGAGGAATATAGCGATCCATAGTTTGTCTACGTGTATTCTGCTTCTCTTTACTTCACAAATGTCAAAGTCGCAATGACATAAGACGCCATTTGCAAAAATGAGAGCATCTCCGATAGGGTGATTACTGTTTGCGCCACCTGTTATATATCACTAATGACTGCAATAAAAAAAAAACCAAGACCCCACACCATAGTACTTATATTGTAACCTTCGACCAACCATTATATTGGAAGACCAAGGACAGTGTCCGCTTCGGCTGATCTGAGTTCTGATGTGGGCAAAGTTATTGTTCGGCTGGAAGGATTCCACATGCTCATGTCCTTCAAGGATATGTAATGTCCAGCAGCGGCCTCGAAGATTTGCTGACAATTATTTACGCCGAAAATAGCGTGGATCACATAATATCGGGTCATGCGTATACTAGGGCAGTTAGAGCTCATATTTTGGTTCACTTGACTTTGGGAAAAAAGTAATGGATCTCGTCGGCCTTACAGACGAGGAACGCGAAGCATTGGACTTCGCCATCTTCGACATTGACAAGACCGATATGTTCACAATGGCGACTACCACTATTTTCAAACTATCCTGACAACATTCTAAGTGGGGATTCAAAGAATAGAGACATGAGGCCCAACAGCAAAACTGTGGATTCAGTATTTTAAGATGGTCACGTTGGTTAAGCAATTCATCGATGCAAAGCGATCGGGAGACTGGGTGCTGTATTTGATAACAGTTAAAAAATGCTTCCATTATTTCATGCCACTGGTCATCATTTGTACGCCAAGTTCAGTCACTTGTACTACAAGAAATGCTGTGTTTGGACAAAAAATTCCACGATAAATATCACGATTTTACGAATGGCGAAAAATTCACCATAAGACGCACTTCTAAATTTTGGCCAGGAATTTCGTCGACCAGACATTAATGAAACAAATTCATAGTATCGAAGGGCTGACTGACGGACATGGAATATCGTATAGCCTTGTGGGTACTAGGGATGAAGTCAATACTGGATATTTATGAGCAAATGGAAGTCTTTTGCTGATCAACATTGAGCACTAATGAGCAGCAAGTCGACTACAGAGATTGTCGTATCGCGTGATAATGAAGACATAAAAAAACTCGACAACTGGGCTGCTTCTCACGTCCCCTAGAGGAGACTGAATTATTGATTATCAGCACTGGCCTTGTTGAAGCTCCCCGTCTCATTAATTGCCATCTCTCAGAGGAAACCGGTAAGGTAATGTTGTCCGAAGTAGTGGAACAACATACTTTCGGATCATTGTCATGTAGACAAAAAGACAAGGTGCTCCCTTTAGCGGCCTTGTCCAGCAGCCACTCTATCCGAGGAAATATGATGCTGGAAGAAAAGTGGCCTTACGTTTATACAGATGCCTACCACTGAGCTTCTCGCGCCTCCTGCAATAGTTAAATTAATTTCATGCTGGTGCAAGAGCAAATGTGGAAAGGCTTGTGGCTATCGAAAAGCGGGTTTAAAGTGCAACGCCATTTGCCTTATATACTCCGGGAAATCCTGTGAAAACGTACAATAAATCTCCAGAATGGTTACTACAGTTGACGAATGCCACATCAACGACGAAGACAACATTTTCTCTTCCTAGTTCTTTTCAAAGGAAGCACAACTTGACAAGGGCGACAAAAATTGACGATTCTACAATGAGTAGAATCAAAAAGGTCAAGCGAAGTATGAGAATTAAAAGTGTAAGAATGTTGGAATCACACATTCGTGGATTAGGCCTATAGGGGAGACCAAGTAGAAAAACGTGCCACAAACTGTACCTCAAAAGTGGTGTGGAAAACAGTTGGTGCCACACATTCGAAGGGAAAGTTCCGTTCGAAAATGCACACTAAATGTACTACATTGTACAATCTACGTGACTTGCTGACCTTTGCTGCGGTGTAGAACGGTAAATAATGTCCAAATAAAAAACTCATATATCAATTGTATGCAAATTAGTTGTTCTACAAACAACATAAGGGTATTTTTTCGTATGATTAACCGAAAGCGATATATTTATGTAAAACCAATTTCTTGGCTTTTTCGCGTGTTTAAGAAGTTGCCTCGTAAGGTGGCCAGTTTTTTTAAAACTTCCAGACATAGAGTGCTACACTGGTCATTGTTTTCGTCGTTTTTCCGCGACGTTATTGGCCGATTCTGGCGTTGACATCGGTCGCGGAGAGTTACATCGACGAAAGTATAGGAACAGAATGAAAATTGCTCAATGTATTATACCAGCTGAAAAACCTTCCACTTCTATAACACAAGTTGAAAACTTTCCATCAATGACTGAACTTGTGGATTTGGAGAACCAACTCAAAGTCGTCATTAAAGTTACCAAAAATTCTCTTACAGCTTCTCTAGGCAAGCACGATGGTGTTATAGTAACTGGAAATGAAAACTGTCCCATCACTATCCATTTTCATCGATGCAATCATCAGTAATTTAAGTTTTATAGTATTTGTTAGAATTGCAATATATAAAATATACGGTACCCCCACCCAAGAAAAGCGCCCTTCAGTGCTTTCCAAGAATACTTCGACACTCAGCATCATTACGTTTCGCTAGTACAATGAAATGTTATGAACAGTTATGTATTTATAAAAAAAAAACCCAAAAACAATTTGTTTGCTTTCCTTCATACTTCAAAAGTTGATGTTGCCTTCATTTTTGGATGACCTATCGTATGAAAACGATCCAAGACTTTTTCAGGAAGGTTCCTGGAGGGAACATACTAACATACGTACACAGCACAGCACGTTTAGGCACCCCCCAATACGAGGGAGGGATCTAGTAGGCTGAGGTCTTCACCAAAAGATCCGCACATCCGAGACGGAGATTTGGTATGGTGCGTTCATTAGTCAGTTGACACGAATTTTAGAGATATTGGAATTTCAATACTTCGACACGAAGTGTACACTTCGTGTCGAAGTAATATTATTAAAATAAAATAGTTAAAGAAAGTAAACATAGTGAAACAAGTGGTCCTTTCAATACGATTTTTTGGAAAAAAAACCGAGTAATTTGGTCACTCTACAAAAAAATATTACGTGGACTTCCATAACACTCAAGTACTGTTTCGTTTTAATTACTACATAAATGTATTGTTAGGACAAATTTGGAAAACATTTTTTGTACTGAATGATAGCCTACTATCACAAATGCATTCCCATTGAGCGCAACCTCTTGTACCATTGCAAGCAATGGTCATTCCTGGAAAGGCCAGAGAGAAACCTGTTTCTTTTACGAAGTTTCAAATCAACTCTTTTGAAGCAGCAAAATCAACACTTAAATATTAATGCCACAATCTTAGTGTATCCACGCCGTAATTCAGAAATCATATATTTTATGGCCTGATTCGCCTTCCAATTCTATCGCAGGGGTGTTACAACATATGTAAGACAGCATGTGGAAACCGCTTGTTTTTTGTTCCCGCAAATTGACCACCGCTTAACAAAAGTGTCTTTTCCCAAGAATTACTCGCAATCTATTTTCCTTTTAAAAAGTTCATTGAGGGCAACACGTTTATCATCTTCATCTTCATCTTCAGTCATCAGTAAGTTAACAAGCCAACCCCAGAAACGGATTCGATCAAAGTTTAAGGTTTAGGTATGGGGTTTTGTTCTGGATTGGAATGCAGAAATAGAACTGAACATGGCATTAAAATTAAATGCTTTCCTAGAAAAGAAAAATTCACAAATATGTGAGTAGCATTTTGAAGATTTCTTGTGAAAAAAAGTATGTGTTGATAGAAAAAGAAAACTTAAAAGTAAAGCTGTGCCAACGTTATTTTCTTTAATTCGAATGAATTTCGACTGAAATTATTCATTTGAAGGAGAAGTTAGAACAACATAACATAGATGACAAAAAACTAAAAATTCAAAATCTAGAGTAGGTACAAAAGGGACGTTCGGAAGCAGAAACCAGAACAGAAATTTGTAAAAGCATACAATTAGGTTAAGATAAAATTCGGGCTGCTCAAGAAAAATCTACCACAGTATGAAGTGAAATAACATAAAACAGTGAAGAATGCCTTAACACTTAATTATTTTTATGCTTAATTATTTCACTTTTCCACTTTTTGACTTGTAAACTTTCAATTTTAATCTTACTTTTGCAGTGTGCTTTTTATCCTGTGATATATCATATTAATGTTTGGGCCTGATGATTAAACTAGTGCTGTTTACGAAACATGTCGCTTACTAAACTGTACTAAACTCGTGGAGAAGACTAAAAAAGGGTTTTTATTACCTCATATTACTTCATATTTAGGCATTTAATTAAAATATTAGTAAGTCCCAACATCGCTACTGGTTTTGACCAGCCACTGGACTTTCATATGACCAAACTGTTTCTATGATGTGACTGTAGCCTGGAAAAAGTAGGAGAGACATATGTCCAACAGTAAACAAATGAAGATTAAAGAAGAAAGCTGTTAGGTATACTTACAACAAATTTAAGGATAAGCTTATTGCTGGCATAGAAGAAGGTAAGACAGTTATGCGCAGAACTTGGACACCAATAAAGACAAAATATAGGCAAAAAAATGGAAATTTTACCAGCAAACAAAGAACTTGAACTGCAGCAAATCGTAGAATTTGTCGATCGAAATTACACAACACAGAGATTAGACCAACTGATATTGGGAGGCAAACTCGCTTACTGTTTTTCCTACATCACATCTATCGTGATCTGGAATACTGGGAGAAGGTGTGTTTACAACAATAAGTCCACCATAAGTCACAAGGTGTGAAGATGTGGAAATTAATACTTGCAAGTATAACAAATATGGTAGATTTTATGTGAATCTTATTACCGGTATATCACCGTTTGCGATACACATCAAGTTTAAACAGTGCTCAGTAGTCCAGCGATATTGGAAAGGGGCAAGGGGGTTGTGCGTCGACTAAAACGACTGTTTCTAGGTCCCAATGAAAATCATGTAGAACGTTTCAAGATAATATTCATAACATTACATCGGGTATTTACTATACAATGGGTCAGTATTGCGCAACTATAACCGCAAAGGCTTTCTAAAACAATTCCTAAGAATTCTACCTGCTCCTGATTAGCAAGACTAACCGATGTGTTTGCATGCGAAAGAAATTCACAAGAAAGCGCAATATTGAGACGCTGGTGCAGAACGCTGAAGGCGTTACTGCGCTGTGAACGGAAATACGCCCCAAAACTTATTTGACAACAAATAGTTCACATGCTAATTGACGATAATTTACATTATTGACATAAATGACTTAGCTGAAATGCAGTTCAATCAGCGAAAATATGCTAAAACAAAGGGGAGTCACAGACCCGGCTTCGCACAAAATCTTGGCCGGACGTACTTAATCGCTGGCCGCCAAATTTAAACGATGGATATATACAGCGTGTCCCAAAAGGTTCTATACAAATGGAGAAAAAATGTATCTTACATTTCACAAAAACATATTCTTGATAAAAAGCTCTGCATGACTTGTAGATCCATTATCAAGTACAAATGTTTTAAAACATTGGCTGGAATACAGTGAAAATCAAAATTATGATTTGGAGTGAGAGCAAAATACGTTCAAACTGTAGTGGAGAGCAAAATGTTTATTGAAATTGTTATTAAGTAGCAATAAATTATTAGATTAGTGATTTTCCCAGATAAAAATGATAAGATTATTTCAATAAATACGTCAGCAATTGTTAGATTAATGCGCAGTATGAAACATCGTAAGATTCCCTTCATAATAAGCGCCTGATTTTGTGTTACTCGTCCTTATTAAACACGTTCTGGATAGAGTGCTTTGGAATATCTAATAACTATCAACAAATGTCAACTGTTACATCAGTGTGTGTTTGCAATAATTAGAAATGCCAGTAAAATTGAGTATTGAAGATAAGATTGAAATTGTTCTCATTGTTGGAGAAAATAATTATAAAACATGTAGGAAAGCAGCAGAAATCTTTAATAATAGACACCCTGATAAAACAATACATTTCAAGAGTTCTGGTAGCGTTGAAAATAAATTTAGAAAAAAACATCGGGCATGGGTTAGAAATGAAGATATTGAAACTGATGTGATGCTATCGGTAGTGAAAAATCCCAAATATTCGCTTCGAAAATGATCCAATTTATTGAATGTAAGTAAAACTACAGTTGCACGAATTCTAAAGTTAAATAAATTTAAACCATACAAACCCCAATTTACCCATACTTTAAAAGAAGGAGATGTTGAACGCAGGTTCGAATTTTGTGCTCGTATCCAAGGAGAATTGGAAGAGAACAGATTTATGACACGACAAGTACTTTTCTCTGACGAAGCAACATTTACGTCTAATGGTACAGTAAGTTCGCAAAATTGTCGATGGTGGAGCGATGTTAATCCTAATTTTCATGTCCAAACCAGAGATCAATATTCATTTAAAACTAATGTATGGTGTGGCATTTACAGAGACAGAATTGTTGGACCATCCTTTTTTCGAAATAACATGAATGGAGCAAGATACCTACAATTCTTAAATAATCATTTGTCTGACTTTCTTGATAAACTACCACTAAATGAACTAGGAAAAATATGGTACCAACAGGATAGAGCACCATGTCACTGTAACAGAAATATTCGGGATTTCCTCCTCCACACTTTTAACGGTAAAGTGATCGGGAGGTACATGAAGTTTCTTTGGCCTCCAAGGTCTCCAGACATTACCCCTTTAGACTTTTTTTGTGGGGCTACTTAAAAGAAAAGGTATACCTTCAGAGGCCATTTCAAGATGTTGATCATCTTGAAAGAATTAGGAAAACATGTGAAGCTATAACTCCAGATGTGATTAGAAATGTCATAAAAGAATTTAATCAAGGAACAATCATCTGTTTAGAAAGGGGCGGTGGATACGTTAAAGTTCCGTAGTATTTAAGTAATTTTACATGGTCGCAATAAAATTTATTAGTTGCCTATTATTCATTGTTGATAAATTGATAAGGAGGTTATCAATTTTTTATCATGTCTTATTCCTTTATTCAATAAATAATATAATTAATAATATCTCGTAATTATCTGGGAACATCACTAATCTAATAATTGTTTGCTACTTAATAACAATTTAAATGAACATTTTGCTCTCCACTACAGTTTCAACGTATTTTACTCTCATGCTAAATCATAATTTTGATTTTCCCTGTATTTCAGCCAATGTTTTAAAAATTTTGTACTTGATTATGGATCTACAAATCATGCAGAGCTTTTTATTGTTTTTTATTTAGTCTCCATGTTTCACTGTCATATAATACCACCGGTTTAATCACTGTTTGATAAACTCTCAGTTTGGTTTTTCTTGACACGTTTTTTGATTTAATAGTAATTAAGGTATTAAGAGGGGTAGCCCAGTCTTAACATTCGAGCATATTTTTACCACTCGAGCGAGAGCAGCGAAACAAGGGTGGTAATTTATGTGAGAAATGTTAAGACCGTTTCCCCTCGAAATGCGTTCATTAGTTTATTGTTCATTGAGGCAATAATTTTGAATCAATAATAATTACTAAAAACTGCTAAATCGAAATCGGACTACCATGAACATGTGTGATGTTGCTATAGTGAATGCATGTTAAATGAGTGGATATGCATGTTAAATGTATCTTAACATTCGAGGACGCGATCATGTTAAACAGTGTTTTAACATTTCAATGAACAATAAATACGTTTAATAACGCCCCCGCACTTTTGTTGCCTTTATTTAATCTTCCATCGATATCCACACTTTCACTACAACTACTGTTTGTTATCACTACTCCCAACCATGTACATTTTCAAAAGAATAAAATTTTCCATCTACTGTGCTAGTTATATCTAAATTGTGCTCTATCGATGTACTTCCTTTTCTTACTAGCACGTATTTTTTTTTCATTGATGCGTAACCCTTTACTCCGTGCTATTTCTTCTAATCTTTGTCCTGTTTCTTTCAACTCATATTTAGTTCTCGTGATTATCATCAGGTCGTCGGCATACGCAAGTGCTTGGTGTCGGTGATGTAGAATTTTACTTTTCTCTCATAATATTGGGTCCCCTTGTCTTAACCCCCTGTTGACTTTGAAGCTTTTTGAAGTCGCACCGTTTACCATAACGTAAATTTTGAGTCTTCCAACGTCATTTTGATTAATCGCACCAATTTTGTTGGCATTTTCAGATCAATTAAGTCCTTGTACATCTTTTCCCTGCACACCGTATCATATGCCATTTTGAAATCGATAAAAACTATATGCACATCTAGGTTGTCTTCATAACTATCCGCCAGTATTTGTTTAATTGTAAATATCTAGTCATTTACGGATCTGTTTCGTCTAAATCCACATTGGTGGTCAAATATTCTCTGTGTATTCATTTAAACGTCTCTTTAAACAATTAGCCATAATTTTGTAGTTTACATCCAAGAGCTCTATACCTCTATAGTTATTGCAAATGGTTGCATCGCCTTTTTTGTGAATCGGTACTAAGACTGCTTCTGGCCATTTTTCTGGGATTCTTTTTTCTCTCCAGCATTTTAATATAGTTTGGTGTATGTGTTGGTGCAATGTTTCTTCTCCTTGTTTAATTAGTTCTATTATTATTCCGTTTTTACCCACACTCTTATTATCTTCTTGTTCCTTTATGCTACTTTTGATTTCTTCCAGACTTTGTTCGTTTATTTCCTGTGCAATCTGGTCCTCTAGTTCTTCGTTTAAATTTGCAGCTGTTTCAATTTCGTTGCCCGTTAGGACTTCCTCAAAATGTTGTGACCATCTATATAACACTTCTTGCGTTCCTCCTACCAGCTCACCCTCTTTGTTCTTACAGTACAGTAGCTTTGGTTGATATTCTATCTTTTGTTGCTTGACTTCTTTATAGAAGTTTCTTATTTCCTTATCAATAAAGGTTATTGTCAATATGCTTTCGCTTTTTATTTCTGAACAGCTTCTTTGCTTCTCTTCTTGCTATTTCATAATTTTCTTTTCTAACGATGGATACAGGCTAGTAAATGATGGGGCTCCTGGTGCGGAATGGAAGCAAAATCGTAAGCTTCTCCAGGATCAAAAGCTACGTGGTTCTACACACAATGTAAGATGAGATTTTCTCTAGAGCATCGTTGAAAGGATAAACAAATGTAGTTCCAAGATTATGAGTAAACAGCTAAACACAATTGAACAAGGTCAGAAATGGAGGAATGACAAAATTTTTGCAGTACTATGGTTCTCCTTGTTATTATAATTTTTTGTATAATCTTAATTGCATTGAAAGCGAGTACATTTACTAAAACAGAAACGTATTAGTCCACCAAATCTTAGAGAATTTCATCAACATTTAGACCAACTCAACTAAAATAAACGTAAACATAATCGTAATATTTTAAGTTTCTTACTCATAAAGTTGTCGCTACACTAGAACTGCACCGCGTATCGAAGTTTCTTCCATTAAGTTAATTGTGAGAAGTTTCGTTTGTCGGGACTAAATTTACTTACGGAACGAACGGGTGTTTTCAAGAAACAAGCTTTCAGATTTCTTGTACGATTTTAAAAGGCCGAGAAAAACTACGCATCTGCACGTACTATTAGCCTTTAAATGTATCATCCGGCAATAAGTTATTTTCTATGAGCCCCAACGCAAAAACAGGACTCAATGCAAGTTTGTGGGGGCGAGTAGCTGGGTGAACCTGCGGGGGCGGTCTAAATGCCGTGTAATTCCTGAATTTAGCGGGAAAAAATACGGAAGGTAAGAAATTCACTTTGCTTTACACCGAGGTTCCATAATGCGTTTTTAATATATTTAACTTTAAAAACGTCTAGCAAACAATTGTCTAATTCTTCGTTTTAACGCATAAGGGCGGCAATGTGCATTAAAGACGCACAAAAGGCTTCCGCCTTTAAGAATCTGACTAGATAAAATTTCCTCGTTATAATATGATTGAGTTCGTATTATTTTTCTATTTCATTCCACATCTACAACGGTTTTGCAAAAACGTAGAAGTTATTTTCTTTTAGTTTGCGACTTTTACAAACGAGTTATTGTTAACGCAATATAAAACCTTTACTTCATTTTGCCGTTATAAATCCTAGTTGAAGCTAAATAGTTGACTATTTTTGAAGAATTAGCCGGAAATGCATCTCGCAGTTTGGATGTAACTGATTCTAAGTGATTTAGTTATACTGTAGAATTTGTTACAATACAATACAATAAAATTCAATATACTTACGCTACTCAAAATCTCATATTTAACCATGAAATTTATATTGCTTTATTTATTAGAAGGAAATTTTATTAATTAATTAAAGAGTGTCAAAAATAGCTGCAAAAATCGGGTGTAACAAAAAAGTTTTGTTTGTGAAAAACAATTAACATACGACCAAGTGAAATGCAAATTACAGATTAAAGATAAATCAGGGAATGTTACTTTTGAGGGTAGTAGAATTTTACAATTTTGTATTTGAGAAATAAAAAAAAACAGAACGAAGAATAGGCTACAGCTTTAAACCAACAACATCACTACTATACGGAAGCCCTATATCGCTCATATATCTGGAGAAGACATTAAACAATTGGAAAAGAAGATGTGTAGGAAGACGATTACCGGTGAGGAATGAACATCTATGCACATTAAACTCAGCGGACGACCAGGTAATCATAGCCCAACTGAAGAAGATCTAATATACAAAGGCAGGGCTAGAAATTAGCTTTAACCAGACAGAATACTCAACTACGAAGAAAGAAGGAGTAAACGATATAGGAATTAACGAAAAACCAAAGGTAAAAAAAACAAGCAGATTTAATAATAATACTAACTTTATTTTTGTCTTTTTTCAACCAATACAAATTATAAACCCCTAATTAGATAATAATTAAGGTGACAAAAAGGAAGAAAAAGGTAAGAAAAAACGATAATGTTGAAAATGTTTTCAAGGAAAACTTTTGCTCTTCCACATTACCGCTTAAGAAAGAATAACAAAATACTTTGGAAGAAAAGCAAATTTAAATATAAAGAAAAGCGAAACAAAGGAAGAAATAGTGGCGAAGTCAACTAAGAGAAAACAAATATTTTCAAATATTAAATTATAATCATAAACTTAATTGCAAAATTCATTGAATCAACTGAATTCACATAAAAGCGGTAAACCAGGCAAGAAAATGTTGAATAGAACTTAGATATAATTACTGTTATACAACCACGACGCAACTTTATATTTGAAAGTTATCGGGGAATTGTCTTTAACATTGAGGAATTAAATTATATAGCTTAGCAATGTTGTATAAAAACGAGGGTTAAAGAGTTCAATGAAATGCATTGGAACAGTTAATAATCCTGGATATGTAAGGTTAAAGTTAGGGACAGTATTTTTATCTTGTTATAGAGATAATGAGAAGTCGTTGATATAATAATTTTGTTATAAAGTACAACTGCATGCAAACAGCGGAGTTGTTTCATATTCAACCACTTGGCATCTTTGATTTTGTGAGAGATACGTTCGCGTCTTCTCACCCCGTAAATAAATCTCAAACAAGAATTTTGGATAAATTGAATTTTGCTAATAGTAGTTTTATCAAGGCATGGACAGTATCAGTATCAGCGTAATTAAATGTAGATAGAATAAGAGAATCACGTAAGATTCTTTTAATATTACTATTTAGGATGTGCCTATTGCTATATAAAATTTTTAAATTCCAGTAGGCGCTACGAACACAATAGTTGATATGCCCAAGATATCTGAAATCATTGTCTAAAACAACTCGTAAGTTGTGGACTGAATAAGAACACGCAATTATTGAATCCTGAATTTTAATTTTAATTTCAGGAGCATATGGGGACTGCTCTTTTTGGGACCAAAAACAATACCTGTGGATTTACTGGGATGACTTTTTAGAAAATGAGATTCTGTGAGATTTACTAAATTGTTCAAATCTTCTTTGATTAGATTACAAGCCTGTAAAGTCTCATCAGGTATAAAAGAGGGACAAATCAAAGGAATATTGGCGACAGAGACTATGATTTATTGTAGAAACGCATAAGTTGGAGGAGTAGATAGAGTAGAGCAGGAGACCCAAAATTGAGCCCCGAGGAACATCATTGAGAATAGGTTGGAAGGACGACTTTCCATTGTGTATAATAACGCATTGCTTTCTGTCGCTTAAATAAGTCTGCATTAACTTATTATTATTATCCATATGAGCCATTGTTTGGTACTTCGTAACCTTCTCCAAAACCTTTAATAAATCTGGAAAATACTTATAAGTTGTAGGTCCTTGAATTCATTATAATTTTTTGTTTTTACAATATTGGCCGAATGGTTGAAATTTTCCATTGTGGAGGATAAACACTGACTATCAAATACGTGTTAATTATATTTGCAATATATGGTATAATATAGGGACAAGACAGCTGCAACATGCTTAGTAATGAGCATCATTCTAATAGAATTCAAAAAATGAGAACAAAACTACGCAGTGCACCTCCGTCTGAAGCTCGCGTTCAACGGATAATAACGTAACAAATGACCATTACAATAATGGTACAATTAATATTATTATTTCCTTGTTTAATTAACTTTCCATTCATTATATAATCAACGGCAATACCACAAGTAGTGGATATATTTTTGACAAATATTTTGCCGTTTCATGTAAATTATTGCATTTAAATTTCACGAAACAGAATCATATAAAAAATGTCATGATCCGAAGGCGAGTGACATGTAAATCTGATTTCGTTGAATAAAATTTGCAATAATTTCAAAATGTCAAAATATTTAAAATATACAGGGTGCCCAGATTTCGTAGGAACAACATGGGTAACGTTTGTATTTAAAGAGATAGAGAGATGGTTAAATTAGCAAAAAGGTGCAGGTTTGAGAGCTCATTAAGAATCCATCTTCAAATTTTACTTGCCATGCCCACTTGTCTAAAATAAAAAAAAGGAATCTCCTCATTTCTTTTATATTCCGTAACTTTTTTGTTACTAAGATGTATTAGCTTTTAGTGTACAGTTTTAAGAATTATATAAACTTAAGAAAAAATCTTTATTATGCAAGGTTCGGGTAGTAGATCAAGAGAGGCATATCGCTGCAATTGAACCTGGGCCTTGGGGCTTCCCTATAAATTAATTGAAATTACGTTTATTTTTTGTTGTTGTAATTTTTAATTATATAGAAAATAATGCTGCTTATGATTATTACTATATTGAGATGCGATTGGAACTACTTTCCATGGTAATTTAAATACTTTTATTGGCACTTAATAAAACCAATTTTATTTGTGTACATTTTTAGTAATCTAACCTAACCTCAAAATTTTAAATTGGTACCGTGCAATTTTCTTGCCCTTTTAAGAGAGGATTTTTTTCTGAATGGAATGATGTATTACATGACATGAAAACTTTTTCAAAATTTTGAGAGTTTCCGTTTGATCCTCGGAGCGTAAGGTTGTCACCGAGCGCAAGTGATTCGAGCGGTAAAGATAAGAGTGCGACCTTAGGGTCAAGTTGCAGTGTTTAAATCTGAAAACATCTTAACTTAAACAGCAAGTAAGGACTAAAAATATTCAGAGCCAGTATGCAGTATGCAAATTGACCAAAATTATCAGCTGCTATACCCACAACAAAATTATCAGCATCCACAACCGCCAATGTCGCTAAATAACATTTATTCAAAATTCAGTGTAAATGATATTTTACAAACGCCAAATACTAATTCGTCATATCAAAATAATGCAGCCTCTTACCAGCCACAATCAATACAGTCATCTCAAGAAGTAGAATGGCGACTCGTTGAAACTAATAAAAAACGAGGCCGAAAAGAAAACAATGATAGCTCACAAAAACAAGCCAAACAAACTAAAAATTCAACCCACTGGTTAAACCCATCAAATCGCTTCGAAGTGCTAAGCGACAGCGAAACCGACAAAGCAGACGGGCACAATCAAAGTTCAGAAAAAAGGGAACCCAAGCCGCCGCCGATTTTTATATCAGGAGTTGTAACTATCGAGCCTTTAATTACACTATTGGAGTCAATAGCAAAAAATGAGTACGAAATTAAAATATTAAACAAGGATGAGGCTAAAATTCTCCCAAAAACTTCTGAAAAATATACGCTTATAACTAAAGCGCTGCAGGAAAAAAGCACAGAGTTTCACACATATAAAAGAAAAGAGGACCGAAATTTCAGAGTTGTTCTTAGAAATTTACACCCTTCCGTTGATTTAAATTAACTAAAAAAAGAACTCCAAACGCATGGTCATACAGTTACCAACATTGCAAATATACGGCAAAGATTCACAAAAACGCCATTACCGCTGTTTTTTGTGGAACTGAAAACAGCTGACACCAATAAAGATATCTATAATATAACTAAGTTAGCTCATTCAATAGTAAAATTTGAACAGCCAAATGCAAAACGCGAAATACCGCAATGCTCTCGATGCCAACGCCATGGCCACACAAAAAACTTCTGTAATAGGAGTCCAAGATGTGTGAAATGCACTGGTAATCACTCCACTCCCCAGTGCCAACGCAAGGTAAAAAGCAATGATGTCAAATGCGTCAACTGCAATGGCAATCATCCCGCAAATTATAAAGGCTGTCAGATTTACAAAGAGATTCAACAAAGAATGTTTCCTCCACTGAGAAACAGACAATTTACAAATATCCAGCAGTATCCGACACAACAGTATCAACAAAACCGTACCCATGCTCAGGTAGTAAGTGGTGCTTACAATCAAAATAGTAACAATACTTCACAGCCTTCAAATAATAACTTGCCAAATGAATCAAACGATATGACTGAACTAAAAAATATGCTAAAAACCCTAATGCAACAAATGGGAACGATGTTAAATCTCTTAACTGCACTTGTCTCAAATAAAAATAATGGCTCAATATCTTAAAATAGCTGTATGGAATGCCAATGGCTTGACAAATCACAAAAACGAATTGATAACCTTCCTTACAAATCAGTGCATCGACATAATGTTAATATCTGAGTCACACGACACAGATAGAACGTATTTAAAAATTCCAAATTATACCATTTATGCTACGCAGCACCCTGATGGTACGGCACATGCTGGCACAGCGATCATAGTCAAAAGTACCATTAAACACTATGAGCTCCCCAAATATAATCCTCAGCATCTCCAATCTACCACCATCGCTATAGAAGATTGGCAGGGAATACTGAACATAGCAGCAGTCTATTGCCCACCTAGGCATAATAACAAACAGCAGCAATACGAAGATTATTTCCAAACACTGGGAAATAGATTTATTTCAGGCGGTGATTTCAACGCAAAACACGTGCAATGGGGATCAAGACTAACCACAAGCAAGGGCAGAGAATTGTTAAAAACAATAAACAGCAATGCACTTTATCATTTGTCAAGGAGAACCGACCAACTGGCCTTCAGATATACGAAAAACACCTGATTTACTAGACTTCTGCATTATAAAAGACATAAATCTAAATTATCTCAAGGCAGAGAGTTGTCTAGACCTCTCAGGAGAGCATTCACCAATAATTGTTACAATTAGCACGCAAGTGATGTTTAAAGTGAAACCTCCTAGCCTTTGTAACAGGTTTACGAATTGGAATGTTTTTAGAGAACTAATTGACAAATCGTTATCACTTGAAGTACCGTTGAAAACAAACGAGGAATTAGTCATAGCACTGGAAAACTTCAATCAAGTTATCCAGGAAGCAGCTTGGCAAGCGACACCAAATAAGCAGAAAACTAGTACAAATGAACATTGTCCCATTGATGTTAAAAATAAAATAGCAGAAAAACGCAGACAACGCAGAAGATGGCAATTAACAAGGCACCCCGAAGACAAAAGAAAGCTTAATCGACTTGCAACAGAACTTAAAAATTTGTTTTCTAATATCAAAAATCAACACGTACAAAACTATTTAACACGGTTGTCACCCACGGATGTGATTACTGATTTTTCACTCTGGAGAGCAACGAAAAAACTAAAACAACCACAACAACACATATCACCTCTTCGTCTTGATGCCAATACCTGGGCTAGAAGTAATCAAGAAAAGGCTGACGCTTTTGCAAGACACTTCACTAGTGTTTTCACCCCCTTCGACTCTAAAATATCAAGAGATGAAGAAAATACAATTTATCAGTATCTCGAAGCGCCATTCCAAATGTGCCTACCAGTGAAGCAATTTAAAGTAAATGAAGTTAGCGCTGTAATCATGAAGGATCTGAATCCACACAAAGCGCCAGGTTATGATCTAATCACAGGCCAAGTTCTAAAAGAATTACCGGAAAAAGGTTTTATCTATATCACTTACCTCTTTAACGCAGTCCTAAGATTAAGATACTTTCCGGAGCAGTGGAAGGTTGCCGCAATTATAACGATCCCTAAACCTGGCAAACCAAATGATGAACTGACATCCTATAGACCAATCAGCCTTCTGCCCATATTGTCCAAGGTTCTAGAAAAGCTGCTGCTGCATAAAATAACACCAATACTTGCGGAGAAAAACATTATACCTAACCATCAGTTTGGCTTCCGAAAACAACATGCCACTATTGAACAAGTTCATAGAATTACAGACCGAATCCTAAGACTTTCAAGAAAGAAAATACTGTTCAGCAGTATTTTTAGATGTTATACAAGCCTTTGACAAGGTCTGGCACCAAGGTTTGCTGTTTAAACTCAAAAATATCTTACCCCATGACCTTTATGAAATCATGAAATCCTACCTAACTGACAGGCACTTTCTCGTCAAGTATGGAGATTCACAAACCTCCTTATTTCCTATTAATGCTGGTGTTCCCCAGGGGAGTGTACTAGGACCGTTTTTATATCTTATTTTTACTGCTGATCTACCCACCACACCAAGAACAACACTGGCGACCTTTGCTGATGATACAGCGATACTCTCTTCACATACCGATTTAAATATAGCGTCTAATCATCTCCAAGATCATTTAAATGCCCTAGAATTATGGTTTAATAAGTGGCGTATACATATTAATGAAACCAAATCGGTCCAAGTAACTTTCACAACAAGAAGAGGCACTTGTCCTGCTGTAGTATTGAACAATCAACAAATACCACAGAATGACAGCGTTAAATATTTAGGGTTACACTTGGACAGGAGATTGACGTGGAAGAAACATATCTTCACAAAAAGGAAGCAAATGGGCTTAAAATTCCAAAAAATGTATTGGCTGTTAGGGCGCCACTCTCAGTTATCCTTAGAAAACAAAATATTACTTTGCAAAACTATTATCAAGCCAATATGGACATATGGAATCCAGCTATGGGGTACAGCAAGCAAATCAAACATCGAGATACTAAAACGCTTCCAATCAAAAGTATTGCGATCCTTAGTTAACGCCCCTTGGTACGTTCCGAATGAGACAATACGTCGGGACCTAGGAATTACAACAATTACCGAAGAAATACAAAAGTGCAGCGTTCGTTACCGGGATCGGCTTAGTGCTCACCCAAATATACTCGCGGAGTGCCTTATGGATAGCGAAGACGAAGAACCTAGGCTCAAAAGGTATAAACCGTCTGATCTGCCCACCCGTTTCATATGAAATATGATGTTCTGTCAATTCTGTTCATGCTACTCTTGTTTATGTACAAAATCAAAATTGTTATGTTTTATATAAGAGAATGTTCAATGGAATATTTTCAACATGCTTAGTTTATAATTACTTATAAGTTAAAAATATTTACTGAATGTCACTAGATGACAGATTGTAAAGGTTATCAATAAACTAAAAAAAAAAAAAAAAAAAAAAAATTTTGAAAAACTGAGCTTATTCATTTTACAGGCAGAAATCAATAGTGCGATCACAATAACTTAGTTTTTAAGTAACAAAAAAGTTACGGCATATAAAAGAAATTAAATTCTGTTTTTTTTTTATTTTAGACAAGTGGGCCATGACAAGTAAAATTTGAAAATGTATTCTTGATGATCTCTCAAAGCTGCACCTTTTTGCTAATTTAACCATCTCTCTATCTCTTCAAATACAAAAGTTACCCATGTTGTCCCTACGAAATTGGGGTACCCTGTATATATCCACTTCGAGTGGTATTTGGACGACTATTTAACAATATTAATAAATAACGATAACTTAATTTAAAAATAATCTAACAATTAACATCATTGTTCATTCTCAACTAAATTTAGTAGAATGAATTCTTCCAAAATGCAACATTTTAAAATTTTTAAAGTAAGCCAAACTTGACACAGTTTTTTATGTCTATCGTACGTAACCTAGCGACATCACTAAGGACAGAACATCGTTGCTAAGTGATATTCCCGAAACAAAGTTACTTAGTTTATGAGTAGGTACATTGTTTTTTGAATATTTTGCTGGTGCCCAATCTTCAGTGATATACTGTTCTTATTGATTGAAAAATGCAAACATATGCAATATAATTGCCTTATACAGATTGTCCGGATTGTATTCGGGACATGGAAATTAATGAGTGCGACAGGGATAAACAGATAAAATTAGTAGTTATGACAGAGATAAAACATATCAAAATTTATCAATATACCAATGGACACATTCAAAACTTTTCATGGATGCCCATATTTTACACATCTGTCATTAGAAATTTCAAAATGCAGTACACGATAGCAGAAAATGTTCAAATTATTAAATGGATTTATGCTGGGAACTCAATTAATAAAACTATAAATTCATTTATAACTGCATTTGAAAATCGTTCCATTCCTTCACGTTCAGGCATATCCAGAATTGTTTGTAATATTGAAGAAATGTTAGTGACACTAATGACAGCTGAGCTTAATTTATTTTAAAAACTTGTATATCCATGAAAAGTTTTGAAAGTTTCCATTGGTATACTGATAAATTTGGATATGTTCCTTCTCTGTCATACCTACTCATTTTATCTGTTTCTCCCTGTTGCACTCATTAATTTCCCATGTCCCGAGTGCAATCCGGACAATCTGTATATTATACTGTTGAATAGTCGTAACAAATATCACTCGATCATCAACAATAATCGATTACGTCCCTCCAACTCGACATATTCCTTAAGCAAATCACTCCAGCTCCACTGTCGTGATTTTTCGCAGAATACGTGGTCGTGAAGTAAAATAATCGAGTATTTTGCATGATCTTGTGGTATTATAACTGAATAAATCCAACACAGGATTGTCTGTATTTTTGTTTGTGGTTTATTTCAAACCAAAGTTGAATATTATTTCTATTTCTATTTTAAGTATTTAGGATTTTTCATATCAAAACTTCAACAAGTAAAAAGTAGAATTGGTTGTTACGATTTGCGTACCTGTGTGAATATGAACTGTAGGCGGTTGTACAAATAGACTACACTTCAGTTCGCAATAACCAATTTGTATCGTAAATATTTTTAAGGTAGGATTTCGTAGGCAAAATGACCATATTAAAGTTACAACAGGCGACTGAAAGCCGGTATTTAGAACGTGCCTTTCTCTGGAAAAATGGAAGTATTTGAATCTCACAGAAACACAAGCATAAATTTTTGCAGGGTTTACCTAGTAAGCCGAAAAATTGGGCAAAGCTAGATTACTAGTAAGTGATCAGAAGGGCAACTATCGCGACTCGGTCATAAAAATTAGGCTTAAAAATACATGCTGGTTGGAGCAAATTCTTTTAGTAGAGTTGTAAACTTTCTTAGAGATCATTTGCGAGGTATCGACCGCTTGACAAATTTTAGCTGGTGAAATCTACAATTTTCAACAATACGTAGCAGTATGTAGAAATTATGTATTGTCACGTTCATGTACGTAACTTAGAAGTCTGAAATTAAAAGCTGCTCTGATAGGCTTATTCGAATTTTTTTGAGAACGTCTACCGAGTTTTCTTGGTCAAACTGAACTGAGAATTTAGTAGTAATAAGTAACCTTATAAGACTTAAGTTATTCCGTAAACGGCATAAAATAAATGCAATTATTTGTACCTAGTGGTTCTTATTAATCTCGCAAGAGTAGCTTTAGTCTCCGTGTATAAGTGTATTTTGACTGAAAAGAAAAATTTTAGACGAATTCGCGACAGTGATGTCGAGCGGTAAGATTTATGACTTTATTAAATAAAACGCACGACAGAAGATCTTTGTTGGTTTCGAAGTCGGCCCAAGTATAAGCGTTGAAATGTATAGGGGAAAGCAAGTAAGAAAGAATGAGAAAAGCAATCATTCCATGAGCGGCCTGAACATTGAGAGCGGCGGCAATTGTGTATGTTTAGGTGCAATTGCGTCGAGGAAAAACCAGTGGTGGTAAAAACCAGGAGCGTCCAGGAGCCTTATTCGAAATTTTGAGAAAACCTACCGAGTTTTCGTGGTCAAACTGAACTGAGAATTTAGTAGTTAATAAATAACCTTATATTATAAGACTTAAGTAGTTCTGCAAACGGCAGAAAATAAATGCAGTTATTTGTACTTAAGTGTTGTTATTAATTTGACAACAGTAGCTTCAGTCTTCGTATACAAGTGTATTTTGATTGAAATGATTGTCGGTCACCTCGACTTTAGTGTTTTTTGGCAAGTCGTAGAAAATAGTATACTGTACAACTAGTGTTGAAAATAGCACTTTTGACACGAGTGGGGGAGTTTGATGACCACGACCGAAGGCGAGTGTCATAAAGCTCCACAAGTGTGAAAAGTGATTTTAACACGTGTTGTACACTATACTTTTTCTACGACTGCAAGCCGCCTCCTCGATTTCAAATATACGCGCTTAAAAACAGCCTGCAACATCGATGTCGCACATTGTTTTTGCGCGTGAGACAACGTTGTCGCACGCTGTGTAAAATTTAGGATTTTCAGAGTTACTTTCAGAGCAGTCGTAGAAAAAAAGAATGTATTTTTAGTACTTAGATCGGTTGCTAGGAAATCTATGTTTCAGTCATATTAATATGCATGCTGTTTACAAAGCCTTCTATTATTTCCACAGTTTTGTTATTATTTTAACTGACAAGGTCGGGGGCTGCACAGCCAACTTGATTTTTTTTAAATAGGAAGGGGGGTCAATCGCATACGGTTTGAAAGGTATTTTCAAGTAGAATTCAGCCATAGTTATCTCTAAAGATCACTTCACTATTGTAAATTAAAGATTGGGAGTAGGTATTAACTGGATAACTGACGATTTAGTGAGCGCTGAAAACAATGGTTGTTTAACGAACGTCAACAACTTAAAACTGTGCCCGAAGTGCTAAATTGTGGAGCATCTTACAGAAAAAGAACGTATAGAAATCGTGATGCTGATAGGATACGGTGATAGAAGACGCATTCATGCAGAAGTACGCGATTTGTTTATAAATTTATAAATTCTTGTACTAGATGAACTTCATAAATTTATAACACGGTTTCAACAATCTGATGTTACATTAAACACCATAAAACAATTCATTGTTCCCCATGCTAACTGGATCTTCAGCTTCACCAGTTAATACCTACTTCCAATCTTTAATTTACAATAGCGAAGTTATCTTTAGAGATAACTTTGGCAAGCGGCATGTCGCTGAATTCTATTTGAAAATACCTTACAAATGGTACGCGATTTGATCCCCTTCCTATTAAAAAAATAATCAAGTTGGCTGTGCAGCTCCCGACCTTGTCAGTTAATAAATAACAAAACTGTGGAAATAATAGAAGGCTCTGTAAACAGCATGCATATTAAATTTTATCGAATAGTTTTGAAATAACAAGGCCGGTTCCATACATTTGGTACCCACTGTATAATTATAAGAATCGTATAAACCTATAAACGATGTGATTCGTATACCTTTCACTAAACCTATTAATGTGTGCAACATGAAAGGTATGATTCCGAATGTATTAAAAGTTCCAAGGTCATACCTATCCATCAAGGTGGAATCATGGAACCAAATCATTTCAGGCCTATTTCGTTAGTACCTGTGTTTACGAAAATTTCGAAATTGTATTAAAAAATCAGATACGCGAGCACTTTGAAAATAATACACTATTTGAAAATAATCAATATGGTTTTAGTTCTGGGAAATCTACAAATGATTCATATATTAAATTTAATTATTCGTGGTCATCAAAAAGAGAATACGAATGTGAGAAATACATTTTCATTCCTGGTAGTGTTTGCAGTACGAGGTTTATATATTTATCTGTATTTGTATGTGAGAGAAAACTTAAATTTGTGTAAAACACATGATGATATACACACCCATCAAACAAGGGGAGTAATCAATATTAGAATTATTATCTAGCCAAATGGGTTTCAATTATAATGGCCTTAAATTGCATAACAAATTGTCGGAAACTGTTAAGATCCTGCCAGTGAAGTAATTCAAAAAAAATATGAACACATTTTTAATTAAATCTGATTTTTATAGTATAGAAGAGTATCTTAATACAAACAGCTGGGCCTTGTAAAGTACACTTATTGTATGCGCATGGAGTTTGGGTAAATAGTAATTTTTTCTGTTTTTTTTTAACTTGACCTGTGTGAACAATATGTCTCTATTGAAATAACGCAAATAAAAATCAATCAATCACAAACATGTACAACACAGTTAAATTCACTACTCTGGGACAGACACATCACTAAAACAGCAAAAAAGAATATGCGACTCTATAATTCAAAGTAATGACCTATGGGGCTGAAAACCGAATAAAGGTATGGTAGCAGCGGAAATCCAGTACTATAGAAGATGTTGTGATGTTCGAAAAATTTACGGAATAACCAACCAAGAAATCAAAAGCAGAACGGAATTCGAAAAGATGTAAAACACTATGTAGATGAAAAAAAGCCTGATATGGCATGGCCATGTTCGAAGAACGACAGGAGATGGATGGATTGGCAAGATAACAGAGTAGAGCCTAATAGAAAGGAGAAAACGAGGTAAGCCTAAAAGGTCGAAGAGAGGTAGAAGAAGCGATGGAAAATAAACGCCTGGAGAGTGGGAAGGTAGAGAGGGTTCGAGAATGTGGTTAAGGGAAGGGAGGCAGCGTCAGTTGGCAAAATTAACATTGGGAGATTATGTAAGGATTAAATATTGCAGTGTCCGTATCTAAAAATGTGATTGTCACAGATGAAACGGCGGGTGGTTGAATTAACCAAATTTACATTACAGTCAGATTGATGTTATTTTTAGAATTTCCTGACACAATACAACTATCACCATTTAATTATCAATATTATTGCAAATAAATAGTATTTAGGAATAAATAATGTGGTATAGTTTTTACTTTGTATTGGTAATATTCAGTATGAAAGCATAAGTATTTAGAATTTACCCAACGCAAAAATAAAATAGAACGTAAAATTAAGGTTTAGTGTTCGTGAGTAAACAAATATATACCATTTATTATTCTATGATAAAATTTTTGTACAAACTAATTTGAATGATTTTCAGTAATACATACAACAGAAATCTTAAGTTTGTATTTCGTAATAAAATAACGAAGAGAAACACAACAGATAAGCACTAAAAATTCAATAACAATAGCAGGTACTACTTAATTAAACGAAGCCGGACAACTCGGCGCCGCCATCTCGGCGCCGCCACTTTGGCGCCGCCATCTCGGCGCGGGACCAGCTCGGCGCCGGGACAACTCGGCGCCGAATTCAAATTTGCAAACTACATTGTGCACTACGTAAGAAAATTATTATAAAAAATTTTACTGATGTCATGTGACAACTTTTGTTTGGCCCATTTGTAATCACTTTGCAATTACCTCTGGTCGTTAGTGTTTGATTTTCCAAGAAATTCTAAATATTTTTTTTTCATTTGATGCCAGCTTTTTGGCGATTACTTTATTTATTATTTGTTTATAATAATTTTCTTACATAGTGCACACTGTAGTTTGCGAATTTAAATTCGGCGCCGAGATGGTCTCGCGCCGAGTTGGCTGGCTCCGAGATGGCTCCGCGCCGAGTTGTCCCGGCGCCGAGCTGGCTCCGCGCCGAGATAGCGGCGCCAAAGTGGCGGCGCCGAGATGGCGGCGCCGAGATGGCGGCGCCGAGTTGTCCTAGACCCTTAATTAAATGTTCACACGTATTACCATTGACCAGTAGACAGTGGCTTAATCTGTCATAAAAATTACGACGTACATTTCGTAATGCTTGAGGGGTTATGTTAAAATATGTTTCGCTAATAGAGTTCTTGAGAGATTCTAAATTTGCATGCTTTCGTAAAGTGTAAATTTTTGCTTCTAGAAAGCCCCATAAGAAAAAATAATTAAGTGACAAATCTGGAGACCTTGGAGCCCAGTTAACAGGGCCACCATGACCATTGCATCTGCTGGAGAATACTTCGTTTGGGTAGTCTCGCATTACTCTTGAATAGTGAGCAGGAGCTCCGTCGTTCTGATACCATACTGTGTTGCTATTATCAACTACTGAAGCAATAGCAGGGACTATTTGATTTTGAAACATATCTAAATAAATTCTGCGATTCAGAGTTCCGCCGTTAAAGAGCGGACCAATCGCCCAATATTCCAACCATATTGATTAGTTTGGCTCCAATACCGATAATTTTGACGATTTGGTTCTTTAATTAATGTATATGTACACTCGCCAGTGAAACAAATATTTTCTAAAAAATCTTCAACATGGCATTTATTAAACATTAATTCACAAAAGGTGATTCGTTTTTCACCATCTGCTGCTAATAGCTCTTGCTGCGTGGTATATTTGTAAGCAAAATATTTGTGCCTTTTACGAGTGCGGTGAATACACGAGCAAGATACACCGAAATTATTTGCAATTTGCCTCACACTTATAGCTCATGGCAATAGTTGATCCTTATATAATTTCCCAATGTTAATTTTACTTTATCGGTAGTCACTGCGACACACTGTATACAGTGTGTCCAAAATAAGGAGGGCCAGTATGGCGATCTCGTTAATAGCAAACAGTACAAATTTAGTTAAATGAGCAAAAAGTTGTATAATTAAAGGACTAACAAGATGACGCCTAGAAAGACTAGTTAAACTAATAAAATATGTCTTTATAGCTACGTTTAATAGACTTAAAGATTACTTTATCATATTTTTATCCGATGTTTTTTCTTCGAGCAACCATCGTCAACTTAATTGTTTTAAATACAATCCTGATTTTCTGATGTAAAATTTTAGAAGTCCTTTTTATTCTGAATTCAATAATGTACTACAATTTATGGTTTAATTACGTTACGAGTCTATTTTGGCCATCATCAAGACATTTTTGGATACGGGAATGTGTCTTAAAGCATTTCATACATAATTTCAGCTTTAGTAATTTAAAGAAAAAGACATTTCAATAGTGTTATTAAAGTTAAGTAAATATTATCACTGATCATGTCCATTGCGCTTGGGATTAATGAAGAGCAATGGAAATTCGTGCTACCACCGCAAAAATAGTCGACATAACTTTGACAACTAAAATGGTATTAGAAGTGATTAGTTTTCTGACTTGAATTGAAAATCCAAACATTCAGTTTTTCAAGATAACACAAAAACGAAAAATTAGACCATTTAACCAAATTTGCATCTCTTACTATTAACGAGATCCCCATATACAGGGTGTTCGAATAATAGGAAACCATACATTGATGGTGAGTTTTACGCATTAAAATAATAAAAAGCTTCATATGCAGTATTGTCTGAAAATCGTTATTGGTGTAGATACCGACCCTTAAAGTTTTTTTTTTTTATTTTTATTTATAATTAAAATGCATTGTTAACACAAACTCAAACTTCAAGTTAAACAATAATAATTGCACGTAAACAACTCGACAACAAACAAACAAAAATTGCATTTTTGTTATCAAGGCTAATCAGATAATGACCCTGAAAGAAAAAGCCTTAAAACTGTAGATAGAATTTCTAACCAAACTATTTATGTTACGCATACCAAACAAGAGTAAATTAATTTTGAATTTTTATATTCCCTACAAGATGCCGCATCTAGATCGGAGGTATGTCTTCAGATATAAAAGTTGTGACTAAAAAGAAAATGTGGTTTTAGGTTAACTGCCAGTTCAAAATACATGTTATCAATAATTTTTCTTTTTGTTTGTGAACATTGCAAGAAAGAGCACGTACACCAAGTTTAAAATATTTATCTATTCAGTTATAAAAAATAAATAAAAAAAATTTAAAAAAACTTTAAGGGTCGGTATCTACGCCAATAAAGATTTTTGGACAATACTGCATATGAAGTTTTTTATTATTTTAATGCGTAGAACTCACCATCAATGTATGGTTTCGTATTATCCGAACACCCTGTATAATGCATGCCTATAACAAACGTAGATGAGGACAAGTAATCTATGTAATCGTCTTGTAAAAAAATCATGTGCAGACTATACAGTATCAATTTCTATTACCAACACTGTCTTAATGTTCTTGACCACTTTTCAATAGTTTTGTTTTTGAGTTGCTAGGTCTCCTCTGCCATCTACAAAGTATTTCACTATTTAGGAGTAAAAGGTATAGGCCATTCAGTAAACACAAAAACATTAAAAAAAATTTGAAGTTGGCATATAAGTTAAATTTTTGTGCTAGGGATTCTGTATTTTATTTTGCAGAGCTTTCCAACACCTGAGTAAAGGCGACTTTGAATTTAAAAATGACAATAAATTAATAAATTTCATATTTCAGTGTCAAAGTACATATTATTCTGGAAATTCTTGCCTGAACTTTTATAAAATGTAATTAAAATACCTATTAATAAAAGCTACCCAACACAGTATTTGTTTAACATCCTTAAAAGTAGTTATGACAGATGAATTTTGGAAGTACACTTTTGAAATTTTAGAAATCAAAGGCCACTTTGTGTTTTTATGTTTAGTGAACGCACTATACCGATGGGGCCACAATTATATATAACAGCAATGAGATAACATGAACAACAAAATAAAATGCTTGAGTAAGAAAGAGATGACCATACAACAAAATTATTTTATCTACGACCACTACTAAAAGTAGGCCTTTTAGCGCTAGCTTGTTTCACTAAAAGTGACGTTTTATAGTTTACCGTGTTTAAAGAAATCAGCTGTTTACTTTTAGCACATGTGCTAAAAGTGAAGGGAGGTTCCAAACTACAATTTCGAACTGCAAGTGAAGTTGTAAAGCTATTCTAGTTGCTTCTTGCGTTACAGGTAAAGCGTTTTTGAAATAATTAAAGCGTTCTGTAATGAATACAGTCATATGTGGAGTATCAATAATTACATTTCGTAACTGACCTTGACAGCACGGGCGTGGCCAAACAATCGCCAGCGGCGTAGGCTACTATTCATTATGATGCAGCGTCGCTAGTGATGTGGGTCGGGTAAATACCCAGTGGGTAGGGTATCTATAAATGGGTATTTACCTGGGTATCTACCCCTGCCTCGGGTAAATACCTAAAAACTGGGTATTTATCAAATTTATAATATTTAGAAAGCTAAGCTAACTTTACTCACATAATCTTATCTTAATAAATAAACTACATATACAGGAACTGGAATATTTTATGTAAAGTAACAATTTAAATAACATTGAATAAGCATTGACCCAGGTAAATTAATCGTTTTATCGGAAAAAAACATTGGCTGCCGAAATTTATGGAAATAAACAGTTAGATGCAATAAATTGCGCCTGTTAGAGTTTACAAAAAACAATGTGATAGCTGACTCCGAAGATTGGGATAATTTAAATTGTTTGTACATTATTTTCTGACATGTTTCCATTTTTGAAAAATGAATATAACATTAACTTGAAAAATAATCCTTATATTTTTAACATTAATATTAATATATACTTAGAGACACATTATTAAACAATCTTAAATAAGGCAAACAATATCACAAAATAATATAAACAACGCTGTATACCGATGGGATCATAAGTATGCAACAGCAATGAGATAGCATGGACAAAAGCACATAATACTTGAGTAAGAAAGAGAAAACCGTACAAAAAAGTTATTTTAATATGCATATTTAGTTGACATATGACATAATTAAAATGAGCGTCAAGTCTACTCAAATATTTGTTTCTATCTTCATCTCTTTCTTATTCAATCATTGAATTCTGTTTTTTTATAAGGCCATAAGAGTAACCGAAATAACAAATGCAAAAATTACTTTGGTAGCTAGACAACAAGTAGGTACAATAGCTACTTGTTGCCTAGCTACCAAAGTATTTATTGCATTTTCCATTTCGGTTACTCTTATTGCAAATAGTAACGGGTGTTCATAAACAGTCGTCATCCCAGTAGGTTTTGACTTCAGAAACGTATGTCTATTAAAATTGAGAAAAAATGCGCTATGACAGTACTCAATGACGTTTCGTTGTGTTGCACGAATTAATCAAAGACATAACATTTTGTTTTTCAAAGCAACTGGGATGACGACTGTTTATGAACACCCGTTATTTGAACCTTTTCCAACTCATGGAATTGCCATGTTCTGTCGAGTTAGGTATGTCTCCATCGGTATTTTGGGCAGTAAATGTTCTCAGTTCAGCTATTTTCTTAAACATTTTTATAAAATTCGAATAGAGCACCTTCACTTACCAATCAATTATACTGATTAGATTAACTTTATAATATTTGTAAATAAGTCTATAAATACCCGCTTAAATACCCATTTTGGGTATTTACCCGGGTAAATACCCCGGGTATTTACCCCTAAAAATAAATACCCGGGTAATTTACATCACTAAGCGTCGCAGATGCGAACCTTTCTTAAATCGATATTTATGGATTAATAACGGTAAAATTAAGGTCGTAGATAAAATATTGTATGCAACGCGTGCTAAAAGTCGTTTATGCGCGAGACATGTTATGAAACTCAGCCTTCGGCTTCGTTTCATAATTTTCATGTCTCGCTCATAAAAGTCGACTTTTAGCACTTGTTGCATAAATAGCTATTAGTAGGCACAATTAATTGACATATGTCATAATTAAAGTAAGCTTCAAGCCTACTCGTATATTTGCTACTATGTTTACCTCTTTCTTACTCAAGCAATATGTGTTATCTTCTTATTCATGTTATCTCATTGCTGTTATATATAATTGTGGCCCCATCGGTATATCGATGGCTTAGCGCACAAATGTGTTAAGTGCAGTTTTCGGCAAAAATGAGTTAACTGTGCCAGCTCATACATTTGAACTTAAATTTTCATATACACAAATGTGCTAAGTGATATCAAACGTAATTTAGAGCCAGTAGATATAGAGAGTACCGCCAAGTCCGCCATGTTTATTCCTCTGACATATGCGTCACTTTGAGGTTTTTAACACAATACCGTCAACGTGACGTATGTTGGCAATCCAAAACTTTACTTAAAATTGGCAAGACTGTAAGTCTATCTCAAATTCGAGGTTAGCAGGTTAGTTTTTACGTCAGTTTTGACACAAACTGGCGCAAAACATAACCTGCTAACCTCGAATTTGACATAGACTTACAATCTTGCCAATTTCAAGTAAAATTTTAGACATACCTCATTCAGTCATTGCTGGTGGGAACAAACATGGCGGCGATAGCGGCATTTTCATGGATCAAAGAATGGCGGTACTCTCTATATCTACTGGCTCTGACGTAATTTAGCTTGTAGCGCCATCTGCCATTTGTGGTAAATACTTATAAACTACAGATTTCTAGACCTTATGTGTTAAGTACGATTTCTGAGCACTTACCACATTTGGTCTGCAAATGTTAGATATACGCAGGTGGTTAGTGGGCAGTTGTCACATTTGTGCTATAAGTAGAGAGGTTAGGTTGCCAGTTGTCAACAACTACCTACAGTGTTAAAGCAAAATAATGACTTTAAGTGCATTTTTAACCTTTATAGCCTAAAATGAAGTCAAGGGGTGAAAAAATTCTTAGAATGGCGTTAACCAAAAATGGAGCAAAAGCTATCGGCCATACAGGTAACATTTTTATAAACAAATTATATTAATGTATGTATTATCTGTAACATCATTTACCTTGCGGTGTAGAGGCTGATGCTTTATGCGCTGGCATCTGGCGGTACAATGCTCAACTTGCCCCGGATTAGGGATACAGAGTTGGAGCGCGCCTTTGGTGCTTGCGCAGCAACCATTGTGTGAGGTGTGAGTGTTGGTGACTTGACGACCTTGTTACTCTATCTCTTAGGTCTGCGGATCTGAGTGGAGCACAGTTAATTTGGTGCCCAACTGTGAATGGTCTCACCGAGCCCAATTCCAATCGCTAAGGCTACGCAAAAAATTCCGACCCCCGCGGGATTCAAAATAAAATACAACCCGTTTCTCAGTATGTATGTTAAAAAAAATTCATGAATTTG